>OVAN01014700.1:0-11845 GCA_900406275.1 Anastatica hierochuntica
TATATATATATATATATATATATATATATATATATATATATATATAGAGTCGCCTTTTAAATTAACAGATCCATAATATTATTCTAACATATTCATAATATTAATTATATGGTTTCCATAATATTATTTCTAACATATTCGAATTAGGAAAGGCAGCTAATGGATTTCTCCAGCTTGTTACCACTAGCTAGAAACACCTATTTTTGGGATTGACGGATCTATATTAGTATGTTGACATTAAGGTTACGTGCAACTATATGCAATTCTATGTATTGTATAAAAGATATAGAGATAGTGAACTCTTTTGTAAAAGATAAACTTTATAAAATATGATAAAGAAGTATCTTACGCATTTTGTGGGGAATAGAAATGAAAAACGACAATAATACCAAACAAAAGGGTTTTGCTTTTGTGAAACCATCTCTTTTTTTAATCTATATGATTAGCTTCATGGGCTCAGGTACATAGAAACAAAAGCAATTATAATTTATAGCCACTTTCATGCAGATAATAATGATGATTATGATAACTTACAGCAACATATATATCCTTAAGAGCAAGACCATATAGGAGCCACACGACCGCACTGAGAGTAAGTGACAAGGATAAGCTAAAGGGCATGTACTCCACACTTTTCGTCTTTATTACCGTTCTCTGTTTTTTTTTTCAAATTCAAATAATTAGATTTAATTAATCATTTATCAAATCATATTTTCATTAATATCTATATATGTAACACTATACTATTTTACTTACGATAATGCTAAGCGGCGCAGCGAAAACGCATACAGAGAATCCGACACAGATTCCTCCAATGATCTTGGCACGTGTGGTGCCTTTTGCCAAGAATTGGCAGAGGAGAAGAATCAAACAGAATCCTCCAAAGTTCATTAGCAACAAGAGCTTCACCGTTAACATCTACACCAAAACAACGTTAAATATAAGTATATAATATATATGATAAATACTACGTATACATATATATGTTGGTAACGAACATACTCGAGCTTTCTTGGGAGCAAAGGCAACGAAAATAGCGATGTAGATGGTTTCGATGAAGCAACCAAAGGAGTTGATTGTGACTAGAAGGAAGACATCTTTCTTCTGAGTAGCGTAGTAGAGCCATAGCATCGCACTAAAGAGCGCCACCACGTAGGGAAGAGATTGAAATCCTTCTGTGGTTTTCTTCTTCCAAATTCTATAAAACGTTGGCCTGCATCCATATTCAATTAATCTAACTTGTAAATTTTGATTCTAAAAATGGTTTATATCATACGATCTTTCTAGCTAGCTAGAGATACAGTAACATAACAACTTTTTTTATGATCAATAGGTTTGGGACCGTGGGCCCTTAGTCCTTTCCCACGGGAATAGATACTCGCATTTGGCGAACCAACCCTCCTAACGCAAATCGAACATATGTTCTCCTTGTTAATTTGAGGTATTTTACCAGTGAACCAACACTTTGTCGGTAACATGACATATTTACACGCTCATGCTTGTTGTATGGAGAAGAAAACAAGAAAATAGTGAGGTGAAAGATGTAATTACTTACACGGGTGAGAGGAAAACAGCAAATGAAATGAGGTTTCCTGAAAATCAAACGATTATAGGTTTTGATATTAAAATCTGTATATGAACGTGTGTGTATATATATATGTTAATATAAAAACGAGATATATACATACCGAGCAATCCGAAGGCAAAGGCCCATGTGTTATGAGTGTTGAAGATAGCCATGAATGTTGGTCTCTGGTTAAGAAAACTGCTTTAGGGTATTTTGTTTAGGAGGGAGAAGAAGCTCTTCAAATTGTTAAAGATCTTTATTAGCCTTGTAGTGTTTCTCTTAAACCAAAAGCTAATGGCACGACCTTAGCATTTTTGGGGACTTGAAGTATATATAGAGGGGGAGGGCGTCTTAGAAAAGATGGGGATGTGTATGGAAAAGAAAATAAAGATACGTTACTAGTGAATTATAATAATTTTGCGATATTTTTTAAAAAAATGGGTATAGTTTTGTTAAAGTATTATTATTTTGTAGGTGTACTACAAAAAATAAATGTTCTTAGAAAATTATTCACAAAATCAATCCAACACCAAAATAACTTTTTCGGTGTTGATAATGCATGTGTTTTTTTGTTAAAGTAAATAATGCATGTCGATTTCGGTTTAGGCCAACTCTTTCTTTCAAAGGCTTTGTGTCTAGATTCTACCTATTTCACACATGTACATATAAGTAAATATATCTTTATATATTAAGTATGAAATCAGTTTGCACCAGATTAAAAGTTGGACTGGTTGATTACTATATTGCCCTTATTGAATTATTTGATTAATAAAAAATAATTATTCATAAATTTATTTATTTTTTTAAAACAAAAACGAAATTAATAAATAAAAAACGAAATTAATAAAGAAAATATTCAAAAAATATTTATCTTAAAAAATCATGGTTATCCTTAACGTATTATTTAACATATTTGATTTTTAATCAAAAATAATATATATATATATATATAATTCTAAATATGATATAAGATAAATATATCTTAAAAATAAATTAAATTAAAAATAAATTAACGTTACTCAATAAATCAATCATACTTTATATAAAATTTATTATATTAAAAAATTATTAAGATATTGTATATTTTGATTAACTAAAAAATCATACGAAGTTATGAATTAATAAAGTGTCAAATCTTTTACTTTTTGATAGCTATACAAAAAATAAATTTACTAAATAATGAATCAACATTTGTACTCATGAACAAAATAATATAAAATTTAACATTATAGTTTCTATCGGGGTCGAATGTCAACATCGGTAAAATATTCAATCTTACACAACATATGCTAAATAGTGTAATATAGTATTTAGGATTATATTTTTTGCGGGGTCAGATTTTAAAATCTGTAAAATATTTATATCTTATACAAGATATGCCAAATAGAATGCACACTAATTTATTTTGAAATTTATATAATAATTTGTATTGTCTAAATAAAAATCTCATGATTAAAATTTTAAAAGTAAAAAATTTTAAGATATCATTCTTTTAAACATCTAATTATATTGAAATAAACCGAAACCAAAGAGAGTTTAAGTTTAAACAGCAAAACAAAGGAAAGTAAACCACACAAGCTCACTTTAGTCCAATATCATATCAGTTGAAAATTTGAAAAGTCGAAAATTTTTACATATCAAATCTAAAATTTACAAAATTTTAATACCTGCATATTATGCGGACCAACTAACTAGTTTAACATATTACAATATTTTGTATGGCGTGTATCCTCATTTTAATTTTTTTTTGTCATCGTAGCTTAGTGGCAAATAGTTCCTCTCACTAGAGGTAGGTGCAGGGTTCGAACCCTGGTTTCGTGAGATGGATGCAGAGGTGGTGTAACCACTGATCTACTTGCTCCTCATTTTAATATTTTATTAAGATAAAATTACATTTCCAATAAAATTAGTTCACGTGAAAACATATTGCCGTTTTCACTTTTATCCACTTTTCATTCAAAATTTACGTTTTCTCAAATTTATGAAAATATTTTTTTCTTTGCCGTTTCTCAATCATTGACATTTTGTCTGTACATATACCCCAAGTTCAATACTAACATAACAAACCAAACAAAGCTTAACAATTTGTATGTGTTCTGTTTAAATTTTACTCGAATTAATAATCGCTTCACTAATAACATTCACGTTCTGTCTTACCTTTTAAAGAGGAAAATAAATAGATGGAAAGAGAGATAGACGGCTTACCTAAAATTCGAGGTCTTGGTTAAGATTAATATAGTATAGTTTTTTAATATTTGAATGTTAACTAAATGAAGGTATGTAAACGTCCGTTATTTAACAGTTCTCCATAAATTATTCTTTTACATTGGATGAAGTAGTGTGGGCCTACATATATCCATTCTGATTTTTTTTAGGTTTATTCAGGATTCAAATTTTTGAAATTAGAGGTTTAGATCTCACTTAAATATTTACAAATTACGGTTTGGATCTGGTTCGCATTTTTGCGGACTCGGTTCGGTCTTGAGTACCCTTTTTTTTGACACCTGTTTAAATTGGAGCATTGAACTCCCGTATCCGTTTAAATTAAGTAAAATAACACAACATACAACATTTAATTTTGAAAAATATATTAACCAATACATAACATTAACATGAAAATCGTTTCATTTGATTATTTGTTTGAAGAAACTGTAGATATTTTGAGTATTTGCAGTATATTGAGCATTTTTAACTATTTTTTATATGTTTGAAATATTTGTCTGATATTTTGGATAATTCGGGGTAATTTACCATATGCTTATGGATATTAAACCAAAAATAATTAATATATTTAAATATATAATTATAGTTAATATTTTGGTTCAGATCGGGTTCGGTTCCGATTTTTCGGGTTTTGAAGTTTAAAATTCGTTCGGGTATTTTACCGAGTTCAGTTCGAATTAGATTGGTGCCATTTTTTCGGGTAGATTCGATCCTGGTTTTCAGATTCGATTTTTTGTCCACCCCTAGGGTGAAGTTTAAACATCAAGATTTGAATTCAACAGATTAAAGATGCAAGTTTTTTATTGTTCGAGGTAGGATGATGCGACGTGACAGATTCAAACGATGATACGGTGCACGGGTCGGAGAACCTCGTTAATAATAAAGCATAGTTCGACAGATAATGGCGTTGTTTTCTTTTATTTAATGAATCAGAATATGTGACAAGTTTACAAGGAAATGTGGAGCCTCTTTCTCTCTAGATTAATTTCTCTCACTTAGAACTCCCCCTTACCACAAATGAAAATCACATATTTATAGAGCAATGTCTCTTCCGAATTTTTTCTTGTCGATGTCGTTTTAAGGTCACGAAGTCAACCCTTGGCATGACCCGGGTCGGCAGGATTCGCGCAGCGCATCAGACGGTTCGTCCGTATTGTCGGTTGTCAGACAACCCATACCTTTACCGAGGCTCCCGGCGGGTCTTCAGGCTTTTATCGACGTGTGTTAGACGATGACCTCATTTTTCCGTGCTTCTGGTTTGCATGTCGTCTCTGTGCACTGCGGTGCCTCCCATACTTTATTAAATGCGGGGCCGTACAATGACGTCATCTTCGGCGGGGTGGGCCTCGTTCATCTTGGGCCGCAGTGTCGAGCCGACGCGTCGGGCCTGACATTTCAACCTGGCCCTCGAGCCAAAGTCTTCCAGAGTGGACCTATCATTTGGAGGGTGTTAAGCCCACCTCTAACAGTTANCCGAGTCCGTCACGAGATAATTGCGAGGTGAGCAGACTTCTCAAGGCTTTGTTAGGCGTCCTCTGGAAGATTAAAGCTCGTTATGGCTCCTTTTCAGCCTGCCACCTTTGGGATCTACGCTTGGGGAAGTGCAGAAGCGTGCCTAGGTTTAATGATGGGACGTCATTTCGGCTCCTCAGTTTTTAGACTATAAATATCACTTTCATCTCACAACCTCCTCATTTTTTCAGCATAAAGGTAACTTCTCTTTCTCTCTGTTCTCTCTCTTCTCTTTTTGAGTTTTCCGGCACGACTCCTCCGTGTCTCTTGTTGATCCGTCGCGAATTTCTCCGATCTACGAGGAACGCACCCCTGTTCTTGAGTTTTTTCTTTCTCCAGATCTTTAGTTTCTTTAGTATATCATGTCGCTATCTGTTAGCGCTGGGTCCTTTGATTCTTCTGGGTCGCATCCAACCGTATCTTTCCAGTTTTCTGGCGACTCATCTCCTGTCGAGTCCCCCAAGTCTTCTTCGAGTGCGGCGTCGTCTGACTCGGAGGGCCGCGAGTAAGATCCCATTGGGGAGTTCGCGAGCGTCGATCTGAGCACATGGCTCACGGTGCGACGTTGTCATCACAGAGGCCAGTCGAGGCACCATCTGCTCTATCCTCTAGGGATACTTCGGGAAATCAATCTCCGGAGCGTCAAATGGTGCTTGGCCCTCAACGGAGAGTGAAAGAGGAAACGACTAAGGCCAAGACCGCAAAGGCCAAGGCGACCTCGACAAAGGAGAAGAAGCCTAGGAAGATAAACATGATTGAGCCTTCCAGGTCGGATTCAGAGTCGCTTCGAAAGATTGCCAGGGGTCGACACTCAGGCCTCGAGATGAGGTCTCCCGGACCATCGCAACGACCCTGGAATCCTCCGTAGGGTTTCTTGAGTCTCTACGAGTCTTTCTTCGTTGATGCTGGTCTCTGGATTCCCTTGTCTCCGCTGCTTATAGCCTACTACGAGGCTCGGGGTTTGTCTTTCACGCAACTCACTGCTCCTTCTGTCAGGAATCTGGTGGCTATGATTTCAATGGCCAGGAGCTGGGCTCCGAAATGACGCTGGAGATGTTCGAGGAGATGACCTTGATTAGTTTGAATCCCTCCCTTCCGGGGACTTGGCATATCAGCTTCAAGCATGGTTGCAAGCTGGTCGCGGGTCGGAATACCAAGATCGACCGGTGGTGGTCCACATATTTCTTTGTTAGGATCAACGAGGTGTCTGTTCTCGATCCTCACCAGAGGTACATGAGAGGATGATGTCGTAGCATCGATAGTTAGTTTAGCTTGATTAGTCCAAGGGGTCGTATGATTCCTTTTCTGATGCTTTTTTTTTGCTGTATGCAGATCGACCTCTCCCAATCAATGCTATTCCTCACGAATACTTGCATTTTATTGAGAAGCTTAAGGCGATGTGTTTAACTCCCTGACCCGACGTTCTAAAGTCCACAAAGAGGAATTTTTCTGCAATCAGATAGCGTAAGTGTTTCATTCCTCTGCCTCGTTGTTGAATCTGTCTGCAGGTTTCATACTGAGGTTCTTGTGTCTTTCTTTGCAGCTTCTTGGAGATTACTTCCTTGTTAAGACTAGCCAATCGTCTACGAACATGCTGCAGAAATGGGTCAGTTTGACGATGATTTCCCCAATCTCTTCCATAAAAAGACGAGGAAGAGAAAGGCTCCTCAGGGAGGCGAGACCTCGAGCCAAGCTGCACCCCCGAAGGAAGTCCCTATCACGAATCTTACTATCGAGGATCATCTCCTCAAGGCCCTGCAGGCCGCCGATGCTGCGCCAGACCCGAGGTTCGGGATAGCGTCGTAGACAAAGAACGGTCTTACCAAGAAGACCACGAGCCCTTGTTGAAAAGAATCCATCGCCTCCCGGGGAGTCATGCAGCCTTGCAACAAATCATAGAGGTCCGAACTTCACCAGCTCCAACTGCTCCGATTTTTTAGGAGAATTTTGCCGACCCTGCCAGGGGTGACGTGACGGGGACGAAGGTTACCAACGTCGAGGTTATCGAGGGCTTGTCTATCGTTGACGCAACCATCAACAACTAAAGAAGCGGTTGGCGCTTCGAGTGGGCCTACGGTGGTCTCCTACGAGATCGACTCTGCCAACAAGTTTGGCTTTACTTTCAGGTACACAGGTCACATCCCGTTAGTTAATGATGCCATGGCTTCTGGCGAGTTGCATCAGGTTATTACCTCGTTGGGTGTCGACCTTCCGCTAGTGAAGGACCTCGAGTTTGCGGATGATTTCTGCAAAGTTTCTAAGTGCACTCAGGAGGTATGGAGTGAACTTGCCTCGTTCTTGCTCCTTTTTTTTATTTATTTTACTAAGTCTTTGGGTTTGGTCGTTGCCAGCTTGCCTATCATTCTACCAACCTGGTCAACAAGTACGACCGAAAGGTCAAGAAGCTTTGCAAGTTTGTTGAGAGGCACGACAAAGACTTCAAGAAGATGGAGAAGGAGACTAATAAGGAGATCTCGACCCTGAAGCTCGATATCCTTGCGAGGGATAAGAAGGTTACCGACCTGTCGGCAGATGTTCATAGGTTTGCCGAAGCAGAGCAGAGGGCTGATGAGGAGATCTCAAGGTTAAACCGCAGGGTCGAGAAGTTTGCTTCTGAGAACAACATCCTCACAAATAAATTGGAAGTCGAGGTGGCCAAATTGGCACAATCTCGCGAGGAAGGTGTACAGGCGGAGGGGTATCGCTAGAGGTTGGTGAGGGAAGAGTGCGAGGGCTGTCTGAGCAAGGTCAAACAGTACCTCGATCACCAGAGGTGTACCAAGAAGACTTACGTTTGTACAAACTAGCTTAAAGGTATCTTGGGGGTGATAGAAGACCTCGAGGAAGAGTTTGAGATGGTTCCTCCGGCTGATTATGTTGAGGACTTCAGGAAGAAGAAAGAGGATGCAGATGCTTGGCTCGAGAAGCAGGTCGTGGTTAAGATGGTGGATGCTGATCTGGTTCAGTCGGAACCAGTGCCTTCGGGTCATTCCCAGGATGGAACTTTGATCCTCCTTCTAGCCTCTCAAGAGGAGAATGCGGCCAACCTCGAACTTCCCTCTGACGACTTCGTGCCTTCTGAGCTTATTGCAGATTCGCCTTGGGATAATGCTGAAGAATCCTGAGTGCTTTTCTTTGAAAATTTGCTTAAGTGTTGTTGTATGTTTTTATTTATCATCGAACCCTGCACTTTCCTTTTGATTTTCCTCTCCTTTTTTTGTTATTGTTGCTTTTGTTGCTCGAGGCCGTTTCGCACCTCAGGTCGGAAATCGGACTATGTTAACGCAAGATGTTTTCTTTTTCATAAGTGTTGTCATATGTCGATCTCGTTTCTTTCTTTGACGCGTCGGTGATAAGGCTCGTTGATGTTGTGTACTTAGCCGTTTTGTAGGCTGGACTGCAAGGTGTATCCAAGCAGTCCCCCTTTTTTGTGCCGTTAGGGGGTCGTCAAAAATGTAGACTTAATCGTTTGCCACATTTTTTGCGGGATTTCGTGCTGCGATGTGGCATCGACTTGTGCATGTGGTATTAATTGGGCCACATTGACGAAGTGAGAATAGCTTGGCGTCATGTTATGGGTCGTGGTGATTAGTACACTGCATTCATGGGGAATGCTTTGTGCGGGACGAGCCCGACTTGATTTGGGTTCGACTGGGTCGATATGTGCCCCGAGATATTAAGTTGGTTTTTGCCTCAAAGACAAATACGTCATTTTAACACTTAGGGTTTGTGTTAATATATGTTTTTTATAGATAGATAAATGCACCTCGTGAAAGGCTACCTACGTACCTCAGAGTGATCAAGCCAGTCGTAGTTCGATTTTTACAAAGGTAGATAGTGGACGGGGTGGATAGGGTTTGGTTGACACTTAATGGTAGAGTCACTTCAAGTTCATTGAGTTCTAGGAGCGTGGTACTGCTTCGCCGTTTATTTGCGAGAGCTCGAATATGTTGGGGCGGACGATCTTCAAGATGATGTAAGAGCCTTCCTAGTTTGCACCTAGTTTGGAGATGGGTCGCTCGACAGTGTTTTTGAAGACCTTGCATAAGACGAGGTCGCCTTCTTCGAAGTGGCCTCCCTTGAACTTCTTGTTATAGTAGCGAGCTGCTTGGTATTAATAGTTCTGGATGCGCAAAAGGGCTTGGTCGCGTAGTTCTTCAGCAAATCGAGCTTATTAAGTATCATTTGGTCGTTGATGTCGGGGTGCTGGGTGAGTAGGATGCGTCGTATGCCTGGCACGTTGACTTCTGTTGGCGACATTGCTTCGATTCCATAGGTGAGGGAAAAAGGGGTTCGTCCGGTGGCACTTCTAGGGATTGTGCGGTGAGACCATAAGACTCCATCCTACTCGTCGGCCTAAATGCCCTTTTTGTCTTCAAGTCTCTTCTTTATTCTATCGAGGATCCGCTTGTTCGTTGCTTCTGCCAGTCCGTTTCCTTGCGGGTATCGCAGAGTGGAGTTATTGAGTCTGATCCTCCATCAGGCGCAAAATCCCTCAAATTTGGCCGAATTGAATTGTGACCCGTTTTCGGTGACTATTTCGTAAGGAAGGCCTTGATGACAAATGATGAACTTCCCGATGAAGTTTTGAATGTCGAGGGCCTCGATTTTGGTGTATGCTTCTGCCTCGACACATTTTGTGAAGTAGTCGATGACTATGATCATGAATTTTCTTTGATTGGAGGGTGAGAGGGGACCGACGATGTCCATGGCCCATCACATGAAAGGGTATGGTGCGGTGGACGCCATGAGTAGTTCTGTCGGGGTGTGTATCGTGTCTCCATGACATTGGCATTTTTCGCACTTCTGACCAAACTCTTCGTCTTTCATGAGGGTTTGCCAATAGAAGTCGTGCTTCTTGACTTGCAAAGTTAGTGCTCTTCCTTCATAATGATTACCTCCTGCTCCTTCGTGAGCCTCGTGCATTACCCATGTTATCTCGTCTCCAGCGATGCAGTGTAGTAGTGTTCCTTGGCGCTCCATCAATATAGTCCATCTTCGGCCATTGTTAGGGAGCTGCGCGCTTGCACAGGTAGCGGGCTTCCCACTGATCACTAGGTAATGTTCCATCGGCGATGTAGTCTTTAATCTCAATGCGCCAATCTTGGTCGTCGAGGTGAGCGTCTTGGTCTGTTGGCGGGGGTTCTGTCTCGTTTGGAACGGGGTCGCTGTCTGATCCGATGTGGATTGTGCACACGCCTTTAGCAAGATCAATACTTGGTTGTTCGATACATTCGACTGGTATGGTTCTCCTGACAGTTGGGTCCGCGGATGCGTTTTCGCTTTATGGTATTTTGGTCAAGGTGAAGGATTCAAATGGTTGGGAAAGATTCTTGACAACGCCAAGGTAAGCGTCCATGCGCTCATTTTTGGCTTTGAAGTCACCGTTGTACTGGCTCGCGACTAGCTGGGAATCGCAAAATGCATCGAGGTTCTTTGTGCCTAGTTCTTTAGCGAGGCGCATTCCGGTGATCAAGGCTTCGTACTCCGCCTCGTCATTCGACGTGCAAAAGTCGAGGTGGAAAGACTATTCGAGGATCTCGTATGTTGGCGATTCTAGTTTGACGCCTACTCCGGAGCCGTGTTGGCTAGACGAATCATCGACTTATAGTGTCCTGGTCAAGGGTCGGGCTCAGGGTTAGTCAGCTTAGGTGGTAGCTCGACCAAGAAATCCGCCAGTACTTGAGATTTGGCGCTTGTGCAGGTTCGGTATTCGATGTTGTATTCGCTAAGTTCGATTGTCCATTTAACGATTCGACCCGATTGAGTGTGGCTGTGCATAATTGTTTGCAAGGGTTGGTTTCTTAAGACAACGATCGAGTGTGACTGGAAGTAAGGTCGCAGTTTTCTGGCTGAGTTGATTACAACCAGTGCCTGTTTCTCGAGGGTCGGGTAGCATGCTTCGGTGTTGTCAAGGGCTTTACTGATGTAGAAGATTGATTTTTTCTCACCTCAATCTTCTCGAAATAGGACACCGTTCACTGCGGCCGTGGAGATGGCAATGTATAAGTAGAGGGTTTCTTGGTTGATAGGTTTGGCTAAGATTGGTTCGATCATGAGTTAGACCTTAAGCTGTCTAAAAGTTTCTTCGCATTTGTCGTCCCACTCGAAGCGCTTGTTTCCGCGTAGGAGTTAGTAGAAGGGCAAACCTTTTTCTGTTGATCGCGAGATGAAATAGTTTAACGCGGCAATGCGACCTGTCAAGCGTTCCACTTCTCTGGTGTTTCGAGGTGATGCCAGTTCGGTGATCGCTGTGATCTGCTTAGGGTTGGCCTTGATTCCTCTTTGCGTGACCATGTATCTCAGGAATTCACCCGAGGTGACTGCGAAGGTGCACTTGGCGGGATTCAGCTTCATGTTGTACTGGTTGAGTGTGGCGAAGCAAGTTCGCAGGTGGTTGATGTGGTCTTTGGCAACGAGCAATTTGACGAGGATATCGTCAATGTAAACTTCCATTGTACGACCTAGTTGATATGAGAACATGCGGTTGACGAGGTGTTGGGGTCAAAAACTGTCTCGACGAAATCGATGCCTGAAAAGGGT
>OVAN01014701.1:0-11845 GCA_900406275.1 Anastatica hierochuntica
CTTGGGGAATCAGGTGCTTGGCGGCCGGCTGGGACTCCTTCTTCCTGGTTAGCCTTGTTGGAAAGGAATTCTCGTAGGTATCTGTTGGGCCCATATTTCACCCCTATCAAGGCCCAGCTGATTATTTAATGGCTTTAAACATTAGCCTACACTTATGCTAAAGAAAATGAACGAGGCCAAGTCTGCCAAGGGAGAGCTAGATGAGGTTCGAACATGTCTCATTAAAAGAGGTCCTGGGCTCGTCAAAAGAAGTCCAGGTCTCGTCAAAAGAGGTCCAGGTCTCAACGATAGAAGGCTAAAAAAGTCAGGTCTCCGATAACCAGAAAATAGGTCTCAGACCAGGTCAAACAATATCGTTGTGGATCCCTAAATTCTAGGAGAAGATCTTGGAAGGTGGGTGATGGATCCATATGCTATTTAAGGAAGAAGGAGGCTCACAGAAACTTCTTCTTCATCTTTTTTACGTTAATTAAGAAAAATATTTACTTATTCTTTTGGTGATTATTAGATCATATTCATGATCAAATCATTGTAATCATTCTCGTTTCGATATCTATTGTAAACAAACCTTCATCAATACAAAATCTCAATGATTAATCCATCTTTTGCTCATACGGGGTTCGCCCACGTATCCTCTTCCTTTTCTCAACACTCATACAAATTCAAGTGTGGATTTCGTGATCCACATTTTGGCGCCGTCTGTGGGGAAGAAATCATTGAATCTCTCACTCCGCTAGCTAAGGATGGATCCCATCGATCGTGATTTGGATCAACCCGAATTCTGAAAGTTCTATAAAAAAACCTTTTCGTGCAAAATCCATGCGTTTACAGTTTTCTGAAAGTTTTATCAGAAACCTGTTCCGTGCGAAATCCGAGTGTACATAGTTTTCTGAAAGTTTTATCAGAAAACTGTTTCGTGCAAAATCCGGGCGTACACGGTTTTCTGAAAGTTTAATCAAAAAACTGTTCCGTGCAAAATCCGAGTGTACAGAGTTTTCTGAAAGTTTTATCAGAAACCTGTTCCGTGCAAAATCTGTGTGTACAAAGTTTTCTGGAAGTTTTATCAGAAAGCTTTTCCGTGCAAAATCCAATCTGCAATGTGCAAAATTCGTGCAGATTTTTGCAATTCTCCATGTAGACCTGAACAAGAGGCTCCTATGAGATCCAGCCTCAGGTCTCTAGTGAACCAAAGCGAGAGGCTCCTATGAGATCTCAGCCTTAGGTCAACAGCGAATTTGAGCGAGAGTCCCCTCTAAAACCTCAGCCTCAGGTCCCCGCGAATCTGAACAAGAGGCTCTGGAGAGATCCCAGCCGAATCGGAGCCTGGTATGATATCGAACAGGTACCTAGTGCGATACCAGACAGGTATCAGAGACAATACCTGGCCAGAACCATGCCAAACTATCTAAAGGTCCCGAGAACTCTTATCCAAAGGTCATGAGACCTATTATCAAAAGGTCTCGAGACCTCTTATCCAAAGGTCACGAGACCTGTTACCAAAAGGTCCCGAGACCTCTAATCCAAAGGTCACGAGACCTGTTATCGAAAGGTCCCGAGACCTCTTATCCAAAGGTCACGAGACCTCTTATCGAAAGGTCCCAAGACCTCTTATCTAAAGGTCTCGAGACCTCTTATCGAAAGGTCCCGAGACCTCTTATCCAAAGGTCACGAGACCTGTTATCGAAAGGTCCCAAGACCTCTTATCTCAAGGTCACGAGACCTGTTATCGAAAGGTCCCGAGACCTCTTATCCAAAGGTCACGAGTCCTGTTATCGAAACGTCCCGAGACCTCTTATCCAAGGGTCACGAGACCTGTTATCGAAAGGTCCCGAGACCTCTTATCTAAAGGTCCCGAGACCTCTTATCGAAAGGTCCCGAGATCTTTTATCTAAAGGTCCCAAGACCTCTTATCTAAAGGTCACGAGATCTGTTATCTCTTATCCAAAGGTCTTCTGTAACAGGTCTCTTGACCTTTGGATCCGATACCTAACAGGTACCTGGTATGATACCTGACAGGTACCAGGTATGATACCTAACCAGATTATGGTACGATACTTGACAGGTATCTAACAGGATACCTAACCTGAATCTGGAATGATACGTGACAAGTATCAGATATAATACATGACCAGAACTTGGTCTGACACCTGATAGGTATCTGATACGATACCTAACAGGTATCTGGTGCGATACCTAACCAGAGCATGGTACGAAACCTGACAGGTATCTGATCTGATACCTGACCAGATTCTGGGACGATATGTGACAGTTATCTGATACGATACCTGACAAGATTCTGGTACGATACCTGAGAGGTATCTGATATGATACCTAACCAGATTCTGGTACGATTCCTAACAGGTATCTGATACGATACTTAACCCGAACCTGGTATGATACTTGACAGGTATCTTATACGACACCTGACTAGATTCTGGTACGATACCTGACAGGTATCTGATATGATACTTGATCAGAACTATGGTACGATACCTAATAGCGATCTAGTTGTCCCTCCTTTAGAGGGACATGAAGCTATCCAAAACTACATGGAACAAACTCATGCAGCTCTCCAGAAGTTGAACGCTCAAGTCCACAAGGCCTCGAGCTCAGCTCCCTAAATTGAGAGCATAATTGAGGAGACCCGAGATACTCCGTTCACAGATAGAATCGCCAACTCTTACATAAGAGATACCAAAAAAAATTTGGATTCCCCAACACGATGGAACCTCAGACCTTAAAGCTCACATAAGAGCTTTTAGATTAGCTATCGTGAAAGCTCATTTCACCCGTGAGAAATGTGAAGCAGGTTACTGCCGAACTTTCGCCGAGAACCTGGTCGGAACAGCTCTCGAATGGTTCTCAGGCTTCGAGCCAAACTCAACAGATAGCTTTGACCAGCTAACTAATGCTTTCATAAAGCAATACTCACATTAAGAAGCATGCTTCTGAAGCGGACCTCTGGAAGGTCAGACAAGGAATGGGAGACTCACTGCGAGTTTCCATAGAGAAATTCAGAGCAGTGAGAACCAAGCTCTCGAACCCCAATGACCAGGTCACCATCGAAGCCCTCAGAAGAGGTCTCTGGTATCGATCTTAGTTTTGGTCTAAGCTAACAATCAATCCTCCTCCAACGATAAACAATGCACTTCACAGAGCATCTCGATTGATTACTGTAGAAGAGGAAACTGCATCTTTGGATAAAATCCATAAAAAGCCTCAGAACCCTCCGAAGGCTGATTCTCAAGAGGAAAAAAAACCCTCCTAAAAAGGGTAATTCCCGAAACAATCATAACTAAGGAGAGCATTCTTATGCTGTTGAGAAAACGCAATAGGAGAAACCTATTGCGACAACGAACAGAGACCTGTATATTAGACAAATAAAAGTCTAATAAACGCAGAAACCAAGTACCTTGCTATGGAGAAACTAGATCTGGGAGTTGTACTTTAAATCACACTCAATCATCGTAATGACCTCTCAACCATTACGCACGATACTCCGTAGTCCAAGCCAGTTCGACCTCCTCACTAAATGGGCCATCGAGCTCAGAGAGTACGATATAGAGTACAGACCTCGAACTGCGGCTAAAGCTCAAGTTCTTGCTGACTTTGTGATCTAACTAGCTTCCAAACACCTTGGCGCAGAATCAATAACTCTGAAATGGACTCCCCACGCCGAAGGAGAATCTTGGAGGCAAGACTCTGAAGTTAGACTAAGGCTGACCTCCTCAGCTGGTGAAATAATCGAACAGTCTTATAGACTAGGCTTCAATGCTTCAAACAATGAAGCCAAATACAAAGCATTAATCGGAGGCCTGAAACTGGCACTAAGCCTTGGGATCTGTCAGGGCTGAAATCCCATAGGCCTAACACGAATAAGGAAGCTGGAGATATGTCAAAGCAAAGAGGCCTATTGCAAATCAGGCCCATTACGAAACCTAAGAAGAAAGCATCACTTAGTCAAAAAGGAGGCGGAGGTTGCGAGATCACAGGGGAGAAGATATCGCCGAGGTGGTTCCGAGGATCCAGGGAGGTCAGATTATAAATGGAAGCCTTCGATAACGAGAAGGGGGGTTGGATTTTTCGAGAGATAGAGAGAGA
This sequence comes from Anastatica hierochuntica, assembly GCA_900406275.1. NCBI lineage: Eukaryota > Viridiplantae > Streptophyta > Magnoliopsida > Brassicales > Brassicaceae > Anastatica > Anastatica hierochuntica. Next base: position 4,102 of record OVAN01014701.1, read on the forward strand.
TAACATTACTTCCGTCTTTTGATTGTGTTTCTTATTTTTCACTTGTAAACATTTTTCGAGACAAACATCAAAGATAAACAGGGAGTTACTTTTTAATCTATCATCTTTGTTCTAACGGGATTCGATCTCACCTTGTCCCGCTTCCGAACCTCTTTAAGATTATCCTAAGATAATTGTGAGACCTAGCCCTCACAATTTGGCGCTGACTGTGGGGAACGAGTAATCGAATCCCTGACTTTGATAGCTAAGAAGATGGATCCTGCTAACGGTGGCTCGAATAACCCCGAATCCTCGCCACTAGCAACGAGCAATAGCTCACCGACCCATGGACGTTCTGGACTTCCAGAACTTCACTGCTCCATTCGTCCAAACGAGCTTTCCGCCGGCACGGGAGGTCGATCGAAACCTGCTGGCTCTCAGCTGGATCCCCGAAGGCTACCTGACAACCCTGCTTCGAGATCACAAACGCTCAGAGGCCCTGACCCGAATCTCTTCGGATCGCAGCTTTCGGCTTCAGCCACAAGCAAGGTTTCAGATCAGCTGTCCGAGATCCAACAGATGATGCTACAGCTGGTGAGTCTAACCCAGGAAAACGAGTGGTTGGTTCACCAGCTGGCATCCCGACAGCAACAGGTTGAGCAGGAGACGAGATCGCTGGTACACTCGTCTCAGCCTTCGAATAGGCGAGGATCAGGGGTGACCTTCCGAGATCTCATCACTGATCCATCTTACCCTCGAGGATGTCTCGAGTTCTCTCCTGTTCACACGATTTCTGAAAGACAGTAGCCTCCTCTCTCGACGCCTCTCGCGGGAACCATTCTAGCACCTAACCCGTTAGCCACTGTGTCAATGGGAAGTAACTTAGGCAGTACGAGCTCAGGACCTTGTCAGATCTCGCAGCAGGTATCGGAACAGAGACACGATATGCCTCCCCTGCCTCCGATACCTAAACCTACCGATCACGATCCGATCCCAGCTAGTGGAAGGACCTCCTCCTATGCAGCCTTCGAATATAACCGATCTGCTCCCTTGGAGGCTCCACAGAGAACAGGAGCTACAGACATAGTCCTCTTAGGTCCCCTGGTTGATCACGCTAGACAAAACAGCCCCAGGGGCCAAGAAAGGCCCGAATCCCCAGGTATCTGGGGCCCAAACCCAGAGTGGGTCCAGTGACAGCCCCCCGAGCGGGCATCTATCGACGTTTCAGACACCCTTCGTCTAGATAGCCCTGATGTTATCCAAAGGAACATGGAAAGAACGCATGCGGCTCTTCAAAAGCTAAATGCACAAGTTCATAAGGCCACAAGCTCGGCACCTGAAATCGAGAGCACCATAGAGGAAACTCGAGGAACCCCGTTTACGAACAGGATAGCTAACTCTTACATAAGAGATACAAGGAAAATCTGAATCCCTCAGTTCCACGGGACCTCAGACCCTAAGGCTCACCTAAGAGCCTTCGGGTTAGCCATCGTCAAGGCTCACTTCATGCACGAAGAGTGCGAGGCTGGCTATTGCCGAACCTTTGCCGAGAACCTAACAGGCACAGCCCTCGAATGGTTCTCAAGTCTCGAGCCAAACTCGATAGATAACTTTGGTCAGCTAACCAGTGCTTTCATAAAGCAATACTCGACTCACATTCGGAAACAAGCTTCTGAAGTAGACTTGTGGAAGATCCGACAAGGAGTTGGGGAAACGCTCCGCGTCTACATAGAAAAGTTTAGGGCGGTCAGAACTAAGCTCTCGAATCCTAATGATCAGGTCGCTATCGAAGCGCTCCGAAGAGGGCTTTGGTACCGATCAGAGTTCTGGTCAGACCTTACTATCAACCCCCGCCCACGATAGACGATGCTCTCCACAGAGCATCTAGATTTATTACCCTCGAAGAAGAAACTACCGCGATGGATAAAATCCATAGGAAGTCTCAGACCTATTCGAAGGCTGACCCTCAAGAAGCAAAGGGCCAGACTAAGAAAGGTAACTTCTGTGGCAATCAAACCCAAGGGGAACACTCCTATGCAATCAATGAGTTTCAGGAAGACAAACTGGTCGCAACAACGGGCAGAGCCCCCTGGACTAAGTCATTTGATGAAAGAAAATTTTGTACCTACCACGAGAGGAAGGGTCACTCAACAGAGGAATGATGGGACCTCCAGCGACAGCTGGCAGCTAAGTTTGCTGCCGGCGAAATAAAGGATGTGGACCTTAGGAAACCACCGCTCTTCTCCGAAGCGGAATAGATCTCCAGAAAAGGAAACCGATTTGCCGCCTCCAGCTCCAAAGAAGAGGATCGACATGATCCTCTGAAAATTTCCAAAAGGAAAGAGCCTTTGTATGGAGGCTCCGAAACCTCTTCCGGAAGGTACAGTGGCTGCCTTATTCGAAAGAGCATCGAACCAGCAGCTCTCTGACTCCAGAGTATACTATATTCTCGGAGGGTCAGATATCTGCCGAGAATCCGTGAATTCAATCAAGGGCCACCTACGGAAGGCTGAATCTAGTGCCCGACCGAGACCATCCGGTCAGGAGTCGAATACTAAAATCTCCTTCTGGGAAAGCAAAACCTTGGAACTCGACCAGCCTCATGATGACGCGTTAGTCATAACCCTTAATGTGGCTGGGTACGAGGTACCCAAACTAATGGTTGACACCGGAAGCTCCGTAGACCTTATATTCTACAACGCTTTGAAAGGCAAGGAGATCGACGATTACGAGATCTCTGGTCAGAAGGCTAACCTCGTAGGCTTCTCCGAGGAAACCACCACTTCCCTGCGAACCATCAAACTCCCAGTGATAGCTGGAGGAGTTATGAAAATGGTTAACTTTGTGGTAATCGACAAACCGGCCCATTTCACGCTATACTCGGGAGATCGTGGATTCATAAGATGCGAGTCGTAGCTTCGACGTATCACCAATGTAAGTATAAGGTAGCCAGAAAATATCGAGAATTTGCTACTTGAGAGGGTTCCAAATCATAAAGGAATCCCCTCAATAGCAATTACAGATCCGGGAATAGCGGGCGATGCAGCAAAACGTTCGAGGCCCCCCGCGGAACCTCACCGAACAAGTTTTCATCGACCCGGCTCACCCGAGAAATGCGTTCGCATCGGATCGGAGTTACCGGCCCACGTCAAAGACAAGCTCATACGTTTCCTTGCAGGGAACGTCCGTACCTTCGCTTGGACCACTACCGACATGAAAGGGATCGACCCGCAGGTAACGACACATAAGCTAAACATAGACCCGACGTTTAAGCCCGTCAAGCAAAAAAGGCGTAAGCTCGGCCTCGAAAAGGCTCAACAAGTCAACGATGACGTCAATCGACTAATGAAAGCTGACGCTATCAGAGAAGTCCACTATCCTGACGGGCTAGCCAACCCACTGGTTGTCAAAAAGAAAAACGGGAAGTGGAGGACTGTGTAGATTTCACAGATTTAAACAAAGCATGTCCAAAAGACAGCTTCCCGTTACCCCACATCGACGGACTAGTCGAGGCCACTGCAGGCCTTTAGTTGCTATCTTTCATGGACACTTTCTCGGGATACAATCAAATAATGATGGACCCGGATGACCAAGATAAAACCTCTTTTATAACATAACGCGGGACCTACTGTTATAAAGTTATGCCGTTTGGACTAAAAAATGCTGGAGCCACTTACCAAAGGCTCGTGAACAAAATGTTCGCCGGACAACTCGGAAAAATGATGGAAGTCTATATAGATGACATGCTCGTCAAATCCTCCAACGGAGACGACCATGTCAACAATCTTAAAGAGTGCTTCGATATTCTCAACAAATACGACATGAAACTCAACCCTGCCAAGTGCACCTTCGGGGTACCCTCTGGGGAATTTCTCGGGTACCTTGTTACGGAGCGAGGGATCGAGGCATACCCGAACCAAATAGCTACCTTCCTAGAAATGTCGTCACCAAGAACGACCTGGGAGGTACAAAGGCTAACTGGACGAATCGCGGCTTTGAATCGATTCATCTCTCGATCAACCGACAAGTGTCTTCCGTTTTATAAACTCCTACGAAACAACAAAAAGTTCCTGTGGGACAAATAATGCGAAGAAGCCTTCAGGTAACTCAAAGCCTACCTTTCCCAGCCTCCGATCCTTTCCAAGCCCGTTGAAGGGGAACCTTTGTATCTTTACATCGCTGTTTCCCCAGCAGCAGTGAGCGGAGTGCTGATAAGGGAGGAGCAGAACGAACAGAAACCTATTTATTATACCAGCAAAAGTCTTGTAGACGCCAAAACGCGATATTCACCTATGGAAAAGCTGGCCCTGGCGGTCTTCACGGCAGCTAGGAAACTCCGGCCGTATTTCCAATCACACTCGATAGTCGTAATGACGTCTCAGCCTTTGCGCTCAATATTGTACAGCCCTAGCCTGTCCGGGTGCCTCGCTAAGTGGGCCATTGAGCTCAGCGAGTACGACATCGAATACCGACCAAGAACGGCAGCTAAAGCCCAGGTTCTAGCCGACTTTTTCATTGAGCTAGCCACCGAATACGTAGACGCAGACTCCATAGCCCCAAAATGGACGCTCCATGTTGACGGAGCCTCCTCGAAACAGGGGTCCTGGATTGGCCTAAGGCTAGCCTCCTCAACGGGAGAAATAATAGAACAATCTTAAAGACTAGGCTTCAACGCCTCCAACAACGACGCTGAGTACGAAGCATTGATTACGGGTCTGAAGCTTGCAATAGGCCTCGGGATCCGAGAGCTGAGTGCTTACAGCGACTCTCAGTTGGTAGCTAGCCAATTTCACGGAGAATACGAAACGAGGGATGAGCGAATGGGGGCATACCTCGAGGTGGTCCAAGGCCTCACCAAACAGTTCGACAAATTCGAACTTACGAGGATCCCAGGCGGAGAAAACTCCTCCGCAGACGCTTTAGGCGCATTAGCATCCACCTCTGACCCCCTCGTCAAAAGAATAATACCCGTGGAAGGTATAGAAAAGCCCAGCATTCACATAGCGACAGAAGATGCAATCAAATCTAGCATAGAAGAACACAAAGAGGAAGCTCAGCTCCCGGGAATAGCTACCGCAGCTATCCGACACGAGTCCCTCACTCAAGTCTTCACCACCTTTTGGTTCCCAAAAACCAAAACTCGCAGCATCAAACGGCGAGCTTCCGGGGGCATAGAGCAGGTCCAAAGGTCAAACATTTACGCTACCACCAACCCCGAAAGCGAAACTCCACCTGAGGACAATCCACATATGGTCTCTGGGGGCAAGGTCCAGAACTCCAAGTTAAATGACAACACAGAAGATATTCCTGGGAACAGAGCCGCTGAGGAGCCCGATTCCCAGAATATCTCTGGGGGCACGATCCCGACTCTAGAAGAGTTAGGCAAAGACCCAGAACCCGAACCGACGCAAGCTCCTGCTTTGTCTCTACACGAAAAGTGCTCGGAAGACCAGATTGGCGAATTCCAATGATGCAATACATTTGGGAGGGTATAGCCCCCCCCCTCCCCAATAAGTGGGAGGCTCGAAAACTCAAAGCGCTAAGCGCAAGATATTACATAATTGAATCCAATCTCTACAAGTGAAGCATCTCAGGACCATACCTCAGATGTATCCACGGCCTTGACGCCCTTAAACTCATGGCAGAGGTGCATGAAGGCTCGTGTGGGAACCACTCGAGGGGTCGAGCACTAGCCATTCGAATCAAGAGGCAAGGCTATTTCTCGCAACCTATAATCGCAGATGCGAAACCTACTCCGCCCAATGTGACAAGTGTCAGAGGCACGCCCCAATCATCTATCAGCCGACCGAAAAGCTATCTTCAATATCAGCGCCATATCCCTTTATGAGATTGTCCATGGATGTCATCAGCCCATTCGTGCCTTCGGGTGGACAGCAGAAGTTACGTTTCGTATTAGTTTTAACCGACTACTTTACGAAATGGATTGAGGCAGAGGCCCTCCAGCAAGTCACGAGGGTCGAGGTAGAAGCCTTCTTATGGCGAGATATCGTATGTCGCCATGGAGTTCCGTACGAAATCGTCACCGACAACGGAACCTAATTCACATCAGACGACTTCAGAGCGTTCTGCAACACCTGGAACATACACCTCACCACTTCCACTCCGAGGTATCCCCAAGGGAACGATCATGCAAAGGCCGCTAATAAGTCAGTATTTGCCAACCTCAAAAAGCGCCTTGGAACCTCGAAGAAGTCTTGGGCCGATAGACTCCCGGAGGTCTTCTGGGCATGTCGAACCACCCCGCGAAGGGCAACTGAAGAGACTCCTTTCTCTCTAGCCTACGGGATGGAATTCATTGTTCCTGCCGAAGTCTCCGTTGGGAGCCTCTGACAGAGCCTATGTACCTCGAACCCGGCAACCAACGACCAGTTGCTCCTAGACAACCTCGACTTGATCGAGGAACGACGAGATCAAGCCTTTGCCTACATCCAAAACTACCAGCAGGCAATGGCACGACATTACAACTCCAAGGTCAAGTCTCGAAGATTCGTGGTTGGTGATCTTGTACTATGAAAAGTATTCGAAAATACCAAAGAGCGATGTGAGGGATTACTCTTCGACATTTACTCACATTTATTTACTTTTTTTGTTTCGTTTGTATTTACTCTTCAAACAACTCTGTTCATCTTCTATAGTTCTCTGTAATTCTATAAAACCTTAGTTTCTTAGAACCACTTAGCCTTCGATTTTGACTTCCCTCTTTTTCCCCTGCTTCCTCTCTTTGAAATTTCTTCAACCTCTCTCAATGGATCAACGGAAAGAGGGTTCCGGAGAGACAACAGCTCCTCTAACAGGTCCCTAGATCATGAAAATAAGGCAAGAGATCGGAGAAGAGTTGAGGAGAGAAAAGGAGAAAAAGGCTAAGAACTCGATTGCTCACAGAGTTGCAAAATGATCCAAGAAAGGTGACGGTCCTAGTGGCAGTACCTCTTTCGGCCCTCACCAACCCTCTTCTTTGAAGGATAAGGTGGTGGTAAACCTCATGGTTCAAGCTGGAGGCCCGAAGGAGCTCGCGAGAGCCTGTTCTCCTGACGAAACCCCTGAGAATGTTCCTGAGGGCTGGTTTTGTCTCCATGAGAAGTATATCACTAGAAGTCATCTCAAACTTCCTCTACCTGATTTGTTGTTGGACCTCCTTGATCACTATCACCTTGCTCTTCCCCAGCTTTTTCCTTCTGTGATAAGGCTGATTAATGGCTTTATCACGAGGTCCAAGGAAGAGGGGATCACCCTTGAGTTTCGTGATATGATGAGTCATTACATGATCAAGGAAAGCACTTCTAGCAAAGGGGGTACTGGTACCTACTACCTTCCTTGTCGTCAGGGTTTAGGTGTCTTCAAGTTCTCTGGTAACGATGAGGACTAGAGAAAGAAGTATTTTTACGTTAAGGTTGACCCTTCTACGGTTCCGATGGGTCGAAACCTAAAGAATTATTGGTTTGATGCTTCCGGTTAGGGTCTTTAGGCAAAGTGCTTATCCTCCTTTTCTCTTTTACAGCATGTTAATGACTTTATTCATTTGGCAGGTATCGAAGATCCCCCAAAACATTCTGGAAAATTTACTAGAGCCTTGCTGCGAAGGCTGAAGCAAAATCCTTCTAACTGGAACGCCTACACGCCTTCCAGGATTGGCACTGCCAGGTTCCCAGAACAATACAGAGCTAACTTCCCGGCAGCTGTGCCTGTTAGTCAATTGCAAGGTAACTAGCCTTTTTCATATTTTGCTAATTTTGAGGAATTTGAG
>OVAN01014702.1:0-11844 GCA_900406275.1 Anastatica hierochuntica
AAATTTAATTAATGCATTATTTAATAAAAATATTTAAATTTTTAGCAAGATGTAAGATTTTTCTCAACCTATTTTGTTACAACTAAAAGTAAAATTCAAAATTATATTTAAAATATATTTATTATTAATATCCTTATTGTTTACTAAGAATTTTTAAAAATATTAGATATTTAATTGATTAATATAAATAATCAAATATGTCATATGTCATAAATATAATGGTCCAACTATAACTTTTTAATAGTAGATAAAAATAGTGACTCTATTTTAATATAATAGATAACACGACTACAAATGCATACGCACATATAAATTAACAAACACATCATGACATCTAGGAAAATTATTATATATGTATATGTCTAGTCGACAAAAAAAAATTATATATGTATATGTCTATATATATATATATATATTATATTAATACATAGGGAAGAGTTTATCGGACATAACATGAGCAAAGCTTGTAGTCTGTTGGCAAAGCGCTCAGCTCATAAATCCGGGGTTGTAGGTTTGAACTTCCGGTCACGCACATGTGCGTGTATGCAGGGCTATGGACTACTGGATCGGTCCGTTGTGATCCGGATCCCTCGTATGTAAGCGTTAAATTTTCGAAAATAGGGTTAGGACCACCGGACCGGTCTGTAGTGGCCCGGTTTGCCGACCAAAAAAATCGGACATAACATGATATCCAACACTTGTCATGCTGAAAAAAAGACAAGATATATCCAACATTATATTACACAACCAACACCATACTATAATATTATATGTATATTACGCTTAAAAAACCACTAGGTATTGCCGGATTTATTTCTTCATCTCGCTTCGATAACATCTTGGAGAACCTTTTTTAATTCATGACATTGTTGAACAGAGAGTCCATGAAGTCATCAGCAACCAAATCCTATATATAAGAAAAAGTATAACAATATTTTATAAGTCTCACAAACTTCACATAAAACCATAGTCAAAAGTAATTTATTTTAGCGTTATATTATTGTTTTTTTACCTGCGGATCGAATAAAGACCAATCAATAAAATCTGGAACATCTTGTTCCTAACAAATCGAGTCCAAGTTTCAAAATAAATTTAAACATCATTTCTTTGATATTATCATTGTCGCATGGAAATATTTCAGAATGATACAAACTATAGAGCTAGGTACCTGATTCTGAATAGGGTTCATGTTGAGAAATGGAGAATTTGACTCCAGAGCAGCAAAAGTGTTCCATGTTTCGTTAGAATTATCCTTCACAAAAAAAACTCAAAAATATAATGAGTCTATAAGAAATATTATTTTTGAAATCATTTTTTCAAGGGAGACTTACAAAAATACACTTTTGTATCGTCTGTTTTTCAAAAATACTCCTGCTTGAAATTTTTTTATTTTTACACCTCCCTTTTTAATGAAAAAGACTATTATACCCTTAAACTAAAAGAAACCCTAAACGTTAAACCCTAAACCCTAAACCATAATTCCTAAATTTTAAACCCTAATAGCTAAACCCTAAACCCTAATCACTAAACCTTAAACCCTAAACCCTAATATTTGAGGTGTATATTTGAGAACCATTAAAAAACAGGTGTAAATGTAAAATTTTTTTTCTTTTTAAGTGTATTTCTGTAAATTAATCTTTCTTCAATGTGTTTTTTTTTTGTCAACCATATTTCTTCATTCATGTATATGTGTAAAGGTGTCTAGAAAAAAAAAGAAATGCAGATTTCTGTTTATACGAGGAGCATAAATAATTTACAAATAGTTTATCAATGGGAAATATTTAACAAACTAACTAGTAAATAAGGCAAAACCATATTATTTGTCATTATTTCATTTTGCCTTTCTCACAGTTTGATCTATTTTTTATTTTAATTTTTTTTCTGGATAACCTAGAGACTACATACCCGAGTACTAAGCAAAATAGTCTCATTATTTCATACATATCACAACATGTTTTCTTTTTTTATTTAACTCATAATTTTCCTTTTGTATTATCCATTCTCAAATCTTTGAGAATACATTCTTCTCAAATATATAATTAAATCATTCATTCCAATTAATTAATTCATTATTCTATATGTAAATCATTCTGATATTACTTATTCCCTCCACTATAATTTAATCACCCCATTATACTTTTAAATTTCATATTTAATTTGATACTGGAAATCCATTTACCAGATATGTATAGTTAAATTCATTTTCTCTTTGTTTAACATTTGGTTTTATTTACATTAGCATAATGTTAAAATAATAGTGATATATTAAAATAGTCTGATTGTTTTAGATTTAATATGAAACATTACATTTGTCTTTTTAGTTTACTATGATTTACAAATTGTGTGATTAGTTGATTTTTATATTTAATTACTAATATAGTAGTAACTTTTTTTAAAATTGGTGTTTGCATAGTTCATATCGGAAAAAGCAGTTTGTATAAACTTTTATATATATATATATATATATATATATATAAGTTTTATGGATTCATTTGAAGTTTGAAGGGGATTTAAAGTAATAAATAATACTACAAAGAATAAAAATAATAAAAAATATTTGAAAAAAATAAAAATAAAGACCCACCACAAGGAGTATTTGGTTTTTGATAAGGGAAATGGTTAGATATTTTCCTAATTAAATCTATGGTGGTGTTATATTCTTAAAATAATTTATGCAATTTGGTTATTGAGTGATTGACCCTTTATGAATCTAGACAAATTTTCGTAATAATTTGAATACCTTTTATTAAAAAAAATCGTAATAGATAATAGCCTATAACACACACACATACATATTTTAATATCTATAATCTTTGATAGGAAATTAGTTCAATCGCGTAGTTGTTAAATTCTCCTAATATTATGTTAGTACCTGGTTTATGTTCACGAAGGTCCAATCACCATAATCATCTTCAAGTGAGAAAATTTGATTTAATTCAGTCGAAAAATTTGCAGGGATCTCAAATTGGGTGGTAGAAGCAGCTTCTCCTAGTTGCTGCTCGCATCACATTTCAGACAAAACATCTTACTAACAAACATCATATAGATATATTACTGAAAAAAGTAGGCTATAGAAAGGCATATACCTTGTTGTGATCGATATGAGAGTTACTTATGTTGCAAGCAAGCTCATTAGTATTACTAAGATCACCATTTAAGTTGAGATTCTCCTGTTGAGTAATTTCAAGATTTAGTTGTGTAGTTGCATTGGCATGTTGTTGAGGCTTACATGCAACATTCTCATTGGTTAAGAACATGTCCGATCCTGAAGCTATATGGGCCGGAAGCCCAACAAAAAGTTTGGGCCGAAAAATTGGGTTATATACAAAAAGTGTAAAAAATTACAAAACAAACTTATGATTGATTCGAACCCCAACCTTTAACTTGAATATGTACACCTGCAACCATCTGCTCTAAGTGATCTTTCAATGAAAGATATGGCCGATAAATTATTTAATTTTCGAAGGCCGAAAGCACCAGCTTCTGCAGCTTCCTATCAGGACCGGACCTGGTTAAGAATGATTGCATCCCATAAGAGAAGTGGCTAGGTCCTTGTTCATTAGGAGTTAAACTTCCATAGTTGCTTATCAAGTTATTGTTGAAGTTATTGCCATTAATAGCCAACATTCCACTTTGTCCAACCACAAGAGCATTAGATGTTTGGCCGGTTTTGTTCATCATCGCGATCGCGGTTGGTTCAAAGAAGCTTCTTCCTTCATTTTGAGATGGTTGGGTTGAGAAGTTGAGGTTGTTTTGAATAGGCAACGTCAAGTTTGATCCAATGCAGGTTGGCTCATAGGTTGATATTGACCGGTTCGTATAGTTGTTAGGGACTTGGTTCAAGTGGACCGGTTCGCATGTGCTTGATAAGAATCTGGACTGTCCAACACCATATCTTTGCTTAGAATAGAATGATCGATTGTATAGACTTGTTTTGTACCAAGAAGTTGAAGGTGTGCAATAGTTGTAATACGGAGCATAAGAAAAATTTGAGTCTATGTCTTTATTTAACAAATAGCTTGAAACTTTTTGCTCAACTTTCCTTAAGAACTGTCCATATTTCTGCGGTAGCAAACGATTTAAAGTTCATTTAAAAGTAGAATGATACATTAATCTATTGTTTTTAAATTGATATTTAGTGATTTAAGTTGGTAAAATAATATTTTTAATCACAATTTAAAATCTAATAACATTTTTGAAAAGAGACATGCATGCTCAAACCTGTAAATGGCTGGCGACATTCTCTCTTGTTAAGTATGGTACGTTCATGAACTCTAAGATTTTCTTTGGCACAGCCTCTTTTGAAAATATTCTTTTTTTTTTTTGTCACACTTTTGAAAATATTCAAGTTTAATAAACAAGCATAGAACATTAGTTATTTACGTGCATGCATGCATACATATTAAGTTTCAATGGTAAGAAAATAAAGTGTATATATCATGTTCTCATGTATATTAAAATTAAACGTTACAGAAAGATAAATAATTCACTTACTATCAAGACCAATATGTTGGATTGCTTGTAAGAAAAGTTCTTGAAGAGAATCCGACCACGTAACCTTACTCTTCTTGGAGGACGACCAAGATTTGAAACCAGAACTATCATTATTGGATTACAGAATCTTCCAGATGGTTATGAAACTTTGTAAAACTATCATTATTGAATTACAGAATCTTCCAGATGGTTATGAAACTTTGTAGAAGATAAATATAACACACACATACATATTATAATATCTATAATCTTTGATAAGGCAGTTAGTTCAATCTCGTAGTTGTTAAACTCTCCTAATATTATGTTAGTACCTGGTTTATGTTCACGAAGGTCCAATCACCATCATCATCTTCAAGTGAGAAAATTTGATTTAATTCGGTCGAAAATTTTGCAGGGATCTCAAATTGGGTGGTAGAAGCAGCTTCTCCTAGTTGCTGCTTGCATCACATTTCAGACAAAACATCTTTACTAACAAACATCATATAGATATATTACTGAAAAAGTAGGCTATAGAAAGGCATATACCTTGTTGTGATCGATATGAGAGTTACTAATGTTGCAAGAAAGCTCATTAGTATTGTCAAGATCACCATTTAAGTTGAGATTCTCTTGTTGAGGAATTTCAAGATTTTGCTGTGTAGTTGCATTGGCATGTGGTTGAGGCTTACATGCAGCGTTCTCATTGGTTAAGAATGATTGCATCCCATAAGAGAAGTGGCTAGGTCCTTGTTCATTAGGAGTTAAACTTCCATAGTTGCTTATCAAGTTATTGTTGAAGTTATTGCCATTAATAGCCAACATTCCACTTTGTCCAACCACAAGAGCATTAGATGTTTGGCCGGTTTTGTTCATCATCGCGGTCGTGTTTGGTTCAAAGAAGCTTCTTCCTTCATTTTAAGATGGTTGGGTTGGCTCATAGGTAGATATTGACCGGTTCATATAGTTGTTAGGGACTTGGTTAAAGTGGACCGGTTCGCGTGCGCTTGATAAGAATCTAGACTGTCCAACACCATATCTTTGCTTAGAATAGAATGGTCGATTGTATAGACTTGTTTTGTACCAAGATGTTGAAGGTGTGCAATAGTTGTAATACGGAGCATAAGGAAAATTTGAGTCTATGTCTTTATCTAACAAATAGCTTGATTGAACCTTTTTGCTCAACTTTCCTTAAGAACTGTCGATATTTCTGCAGTAGCAAACGATTTAAAGTTAATTTAAAAGTAGAATGATACATAATCTAATTATTTTAAATTGATATATAGTACGGGTCGGCATATACACAAAAATGGAAAAACCGAATCAAAAGAATCGAACCGAAATCGACCCGGATTTAAAAAATATCTAAATGGTTCTAATATTTTAGAACAAGAAATATGAAATTGGACATAACCAAAATATTTCGGATAAGCGATGATAGTCGAAAGTATCCAAAAATATCCGAAAATAACCAAAAATATTCAAACATATCCACAAAAAAATACTCAAAATTTACTTATAATTCAATCAGAACTGAACCGAAATCGAACTAAAATATTTTGAGAATAGAATGGTTCTATTTTTCGAAAAACCAAAACCAATGGAACTGAATGTCCATACCTAGTATATATAGAGCTTGAGAGCGGAAACAATTTCTTTAGTCACAATTTAAACATAAATCCCCAAGTGTAAAGTAACTTTTTTTGCCATTAAGTTAGATTGATCCATCGTTAATCAACATATTTTAATAACATATTTGTAAAGAGAGATGCTCATACCTGTAAATGGCTGGCGACATTCTCTCTTGTCAAGTATGGTACGTTCATGAACTCTAATATTTTCTTTGGCACTGCCTCTTTTGAAAATATTCAAGTTCAATAAACAAACATAGAACATTAGTTATTTACGTGTACGCATGCATACATATTAAGTTGCAATTGTAAGAAAATCAAGTGTATATATCATATTATCATCTATATTAAAATTGAATGTTATAGAAAAATAAATATGTAATGACCCCGACCAAGAGTCGGGATTTAACCGTGTCAATCAACCCGGTTCGGTTCAAACCGAAGAGATCGGTTTAGCAGAACCGAAAACCCTAGGGTTCTCCGCGTCTCCTTCTTCCTATTTAAACGCGTCTTCGCCTCGAAAAACGCATCACCCTGAAACCCGAGCCTCCGAGCTTCTCCCCGAGCCCGATCGTGATCTCCAGCCATCGTTCGAGCCCTCTCCGTCGCCAATCGAGCCGCCGTTGCGCCGTTCCTCCCGAGCCGTGAACCCGAGCTGACGGTTACGAGAATCCGCGACTCTACCGCGGCGTTTCCGGCGTTTGTGAGGTAGTTCCGCGTTTCCGTTTCCCGTTGTTTCCTTTCCGTGTTTCCGTAATCGTTTCCGTAGCTTTTCCGTGCCCGGTTGTCGTAGTTTCCATTTAAGGAAACTTTCCATTTTTGGCAAGTTCCCAATTTGGAAAGTTTATATTTTTGGAAAGTTTCATTTTCAGGAAAGTTTCTATTTTGGGCAGGTTTCCCGATTTAGAAAGTTTCCGTTTTAAGAAAGTTTAACTGGAAAGTTTCCTTTTTGAGCCGGTTTCGGATTAAGGTCTAATCCGAGTTCCTTCTTTGGTTCATGTCCCGAAGTCCAGTAGCTGTTTCGGAAGTCTCATGTGTTCGGTCTCCGCATCTGCAGTTGCCAAGGTGAGGCGCTATTCCCGTAGCTAATCCCCCGTAAAACTGCCTTAGGATGTTTTCATTGCTAGCATAGGGTTAACGCGTCTTGATTGCTAGTCCTTTTTGAGAGTCGAGTCAATCTGTTTGATGATTGAACTAGAGGTCTAGGAAATTGAACTAGTGTACTAGGATGTGATGACATGAGATTTGAAATGTGGTGATGTGGATGTTCGCCCCCGGAGAAGTGAAAGAAAGCCGTGGGTCCACACAAACCGGGGAGTTAGTGAGTGAGTTTAGCCGGTCACTGTTGTGGTTGCTGGCAGGTTAAGGCGTTTTGGAGAAAACCGGGGGTTTTGTTTAGGACATCTTTGTATGTCATGTATGCTTGTGACACAATAGGTGTCTGCTTGGTGTTAATTCTATGTTATCTGTGAATGCATGTTAAGTTTGTTCCGCGGTGTTACGTGTCTAGCAATTTCATGTCTCACTGGATGATTCCTCTGTCACTCACCCCTCTCTTTCCCTCGTCCCTCCCCCTTTTTGTCCCTGCAGGTGAGTATGACGAGCAGCTGGACGGATGATGAAGGAACTGGATTGTTCATTTGGGACCGAGGTTTTATTTAAATTGTTTCTATGGTTTGACTCGTTTTTCGTACTTTTAGACTTGTTATATTTTCTCTTTCCTGTGGCTAGAAGACTCTGTTCACATACGGAGCTCTACTTAGAAATAAGATGGATTTGTCCTTGTGATGGATGATTTAGAGTCGAGTTTAATTTAAGTTTTTATTAGAATGCTCTGGGAGATTGTTTGTGAAGGAGAAGTTAGTTAGAGAAGATAACAGATCCGGGAGGGACCTTGGCCAGGTGAACCGGGGTGTTACAAAATAAGTCACTTACTATCAAGACAAATATGTTGGATTGCTTGTAATAAAAGTTCTTGAAGAGAATCCGACCACGTAACCTTACTCTTCTTAGAGGACGACCACAACATCGAACCAGAACTACCATTTGGTTTTATTTTTCGATTTTTTCTTGAATCATCGGTACTAACATGACTACCATTTGAACTATTCACGGATCTCAAATCCGATCTAGATGATAACTTCTTCTTCTTTTTCAGTTATTGGTTATGTTTG
This sequence comes from Anastatica hierochuntica, assembly GCA_900406275.1. Lineage (NCBI taxonomy): Eukaryota > Viridiplantae > Streptophyta > Magnoliopsida > Brassicales > Brassicaceae > Anastatica > Anastatica hierochuntica. The sequence goes on from OVAN01014702.1 coordinate 8,276, forward strand.
GTTCAATGTAAACCGGTTATGTTTAAGTTAGAGTCTTGTAAACCAGATCTTTTCTGGTATAAACACTTGTAACAGTCACCTGAGTTTGTTACAGAGAAAATAACAATTCATTTTCATCTTCTTCAACAATCTTTTCTCTCTCTCGTTTCTAAAATAGTATCAGAGCTTTTGCTCGTTTCTGGCGACGATTCTCGTTGATTTCTTGAGTTTTCTTCATCTTTTCACCGATTAAACTCATCCGAATCTCATCACCTTCGTTCGATTCATCTCGATATCGTTAAAATAAGCTCCGATCTACGTTTCCGATGAATGCAATGGTTTACGTTAGAAATCTGCGGCGTCGCACGGGTAGATCGAGTATCTCAGATGAACGATCTCCGACTGACAACATTTCATCTCGTTCTCCGCCAATTTCAACTTCCTCTGTTCCAAATCCTCCGATTGATTTTTTGGATCAGATCTATTCTCCTTACGCATTAACAAATGGAGATAGTCCGGGAAACACAATCATCTTTGAGGTACTTGATGGAACAAACTATTCTTCATGGATAATTGCTATGTCTATTGCTCTGGATGCGAAAAACAAACTTGTTTTTGTTGATGGATCTCTCTCAAGACCTATGGAATCGGATCCAATCTTTCAAATCTGGTCTCGTTGCAATAGCATGGTGAAATCTTGGATACTTAACTCAGTCACAAAGCAAATTTACAAAAGTATACTCTGATTCAACGATGCTTCTGAAATTTGGAAAGATCGGAAATCTCGATTTCACATTACTAATCTTCCAAGATCATATCAAATCACTCAACAGATATGGTCTCTTCAACAAGGATCGACGAATCTCTCTGAGTATTATACTGCTTTGAAAACTTTATGGGATGATTTGGATGGTTCTGACTGTACTGCTACATATGACAATTGTGATTGTTGTAAGGCTATGTCTACAAAGGCAGAACACACCAAGATCATAAAATTCCTGGCTAGATTAAATGAGTCTTATACTACTATTCAAAGCCAAATCATCATGAAGAAAACTGTGCCAGACTTGTCAGAGATTTACAATCTCCTAGACCAAGATCATAGTCAACGAAACATTGGATTGGTTTTACCAAACAATGCAACAATGTTTAACATGATGAATCAGAATGATCAAGTGCCTGTCAATGTATCCTATCACAACAACAATCCTAGACAGAACAAACCACAATGCACTCATTGTGGCTACTTGGGGCACACCATTGATAAGTGTTACAAGATCCATGGTTACCCCCTGGTTTTAAGCACAAACAAAAGTTTGTTCAAGACAAAACCACCTTTCCAGATAAATCAAACTCCAAACCAGTTGTAGCAAATCTTGCTCTGGTTGATAATGTGAGTGTTATAAAGGAAGAAAACGAAGAACTACTACAATCCAATGTCTTAGCATCCAAAGATATCTCAAATCTTATAAATGGAATGTCAAAGAATCAAATTCAGGATATGATAGCATTCTTCAGTGCTAAATGGAGTATCTTTTGTCCCAAATGGTGTCTTTTCATTCTTGACATGACCTTTTTGGTCAGAAAATAATTGGTTAAGTCCATAATCACCAAAGTCTTCCTCATCATCAACCACTAGTTGTGGTTTGGCCTTTTTCTTTTTACCACGATGCCTCTTTGGCTTCTTAACCATACCAATAAAAGCTTCTTTAGACTCTTCTTCATTGTCATCCCTCTCAAACAACCATCCAAAGCTTTCACTTAGATCAAGCTCCTCCATTGGTTCATCTCCTATCACTTGTATAGAAAATGTCCCACAACATCCATCATAATCATTAACCATCTTGTAGGACTTCTTGAGATCGATATTGGCGAGAATAACTTCCTTAGTTTTGAAGTCTATATTAGTCCCAACGGTTTCGAGGAAGGGAGTGCCCAATAGCAATGAGAACTTTCCGAGACCCAACATCTTAACAACAACAAGGTCCGTAGGGACGATGTAATCTCCAACCTTCAAAGGGTAATCCTTGAATTTTCCCATTGGTTGCTTAATTGATGAATCACCCAAAGCTATAGGAGAAGTAGGCTTGATCGCCTCTTTGATTCCAAACCTTTTAATCATGTCAGAGGAAATCACATTAACGCTTGCACCAGTGTCTACTAAAGCTTCTTCTTTAAACAACCCTTCTAGCAAGCAAGGGATCACAAATTTCCCCGGTTTCGAAACTTTTTCGAGAACTCTTGGTTCGTCCATAGGAGGTAACACACCATGCTTCCGTGCTAATGCTTCGATGCTTTTCTTTTGCAACTCATATTCCTCTATCATAGCCTTAAGTTTCGGGTTTTTGCTAGCAAGCTTCTTTAATCCGAAAGTGACAATGTCCACCTTATGTACCGGAAGCTCAAAATAATCTTTAAGTTGTTGTTTGATGAACCTTTGTGGATATGGTAGAGTCGGTTGGTAAGGCTTCACATCTACTTGTAAATCGATCACATACTTCTTTTCTATCGTTGGAGTTTGATCTCCAAACGCATCCATAGCTTCTCGCTTTCATTTTCTCAAAGCCTCACTACCATTCATTATGAGCTCTTCCTTAGGAATAGATGGAGTCATGACCATTACCTCATCAACATATCCAATATCAACCTTATCAATTGATGTCATATCTTCACCATAGTAGATGACTCCTTCTTTATCAACTTTGTAACCAAGGAGTGACTCAATCTCACTAACCGCATCATCGCCTTGATGCTCAAAAGCAACATTCTCAAACATCATATTACAAAAATCCTTGGGGTTTGCTTCCGGCTTTCCGGGTAGAATTCCCTTTCCATAGCTCTTTGAAGAAGAAGTTATTCGTGCCACTTGGTTATCCAAGGTCCTGACATGTGCCGAGAGATGTTCAAACTTAGCATTCAAATCACTCAATCCATCATCAATCTTCGCATTCACTCGTCCTTGCCCTTCCAAAATTTTCTTTAGAAGCATCTTAGTCTCATCCTCTTGAGGTTGATGAGGGGATGGGTTTGGTGGATTCGTTAGAAGTTTGAACAGACCTTTGGGTGGGAAATTTCCTTGTCTTTGGCCTTGGTATTGGTCCATTGGGGGTGGATAGTTTTGGTGTTGGGGATTGTCCACGTTTGGATTCCGGTAAGAGAGGTTATTATTCTATGGTTTGAAAGCCGGATTGTAAGAGCGAGGGTAGTATCCTCCTTGAATATAACATAAATCCTCTTGATCTTCTTGATCCTCCTCATTGCTATACGCTTTACTACTCTCTACGTGATCCACAACATTAACGATCCTTTGGTTCATCCGTGTAAGCATGTCTATTTAATCATTGAGCTCTTTGAACCTCGATTCCTCTCGAGAGCTCCCATCCTTATCGCGACCATAACTTTGGTCACTTTGAGCCAAGTTCTCAATGAGCTCTTCTCCTTCCTCCACGCTCAAGTTGGCAAAGCTTCCTTTGCTTGCCGTGTTAAGAGAATTCCTATACCTTTCCAAACAACCTCTATGAAAGATACCAAGTAAAGCATCCTTAGCTACACCGTGATGAGGGCAAGATCGGATATAGGATTTCAAACGC
>OVAN01014705.1:0-11843 GCA_900406275.1 Anastatica hierochuntica
CAGACTGACCCGCTATGAAAACTCTACAAGATTGTTATATGGATGTCATTAAAGTTTTTCATTACAACTATAGAGTATAGTCCTTTGACCTGAGTTCATCATATTTTCTTATACATCGATTAGTCCACTTTGACTTTGTCAAACGTCAGCCGTAAAAGGTGATTATAAAGGCATTGATTGGGTGTACTCGGAAGTGTCTAAGGAACATGGATGAAACAAGAGGGGATTTGTCCCTCCTATATAACGGGAGAGATATCTCTAGGCCTATCGAAGATTTGATACTGATAAATGCATGGCCATGCTCAAACGAGGTGAATGTCAGTCGTTTGTTTAATCAGTATAAATCAGGGTTCGGTAAACATGGTTTGGCTAGATAAGGATGACATTGTTTCTTGCCTTACGGTCAGATCGAGATATTTGGACAAAAAGATTATAGGAATAGATGATTCCAATACAAGTGGAAGATTGTTGGGAATGTCCTGAAATCATTGGTATTTTACTCTAAATAAAGTTGTAGTGTCGAGGTTTGACACATCTTGTAATATTAGGGGTTATAATGTTTTGCTAGAGACCGCTTATAATCTATAGATTACGAATCTATAGCTAATATTACTGGATCCTACAGGGTCACACACCTAAGCAAATTGAGACAAATTGTTTGTCTGATTTGAGATTTTATCTCAGCGGATCTATCACCCCGATTAGATCCAGTTTTTGTGCGTGTGGATATCAGTAGAGGTACGACGCTTGGAGTGCTTAGAAACCTCGATCCAAATTCAGATCAAAGTTCCGTTGCGTATTTTCCAGGTATATTCGATACCCATTTCGATACCTAAAGCTGATGATGAATTGTGATATACAGATAACATAAATATTTACATATTTTTAGTCCTTACATTTTTTTTATCTGCATTAACCGTAAAAAGAAGAACCAAAAAGAAAGACAGAACTTTTCCGAGAAAAGACCCATCACATGTTCTTCTTCCTTGAATACTCCTAACGAAACAAGAAAAGCTGAAAACTTATCGATTTGTCGAGAAACCAAAGTCATCATCGTCCAACAACATTGAAGAATACAAATTACTTTTACTTCCTCCTCGATCGTCATCAGATTCTTCATCTCGTAAAATCTCAATCATTTCCACAGCTTCACTCATCTCAATCCTCCTTTCTTCTTCTTCTTCACAACATCTCAACCCTATTTTCAACAAATTTATCATTTCTGCTTTACAATTCTTCTTCCCTTTCATTTCCTTGTCAAACACGTCACCTGTTTTCTTCTCCTTAACCATATCATTTACCCAACTCACAAGACTCATGTTTGGATCATAACCTTGCGTTAAGTAATTCTCCGGGAATCTCCCTGTCAGAACCTCCAAAATCAACACACCAAGACACCAAACATCAATCTTCTTCGTTATGATCGGTCCTTTCGCGGGTCTATACTCTGGCGATTTGTATGCAGTCATGAAGTTATGCGCGTGCTCTGAGCTCATCACGGGTCTTAGAGCGTAATCTGTTAGCAATGGCTCGAAATTTTGGTCTAAGACAACGTTAGATGACTTTATATGACCGTGAGGGATCGTTAATGTCGGTAACTCATTGAACAAGTAAGATAAACCCTTTGCTACTCCTTTTATGATCTTTAGGCGTGTTATCCAATCCAGTCCAGGATGATCCGCGGAATGATTCCCTAAAGAAACAGAGAACATATCTTATAAATCTCATACTGAAACGTATATATTAGAGACCTAAATATATTGCCAAATGTTATTGAGTGTTAAAACATACCATGTAGATGGCTTGCCAAGCTACTATTAGGCATAAATTGAGTAACTAAAAGCTTCTCTTCTCTTCGGTAATAGTAAGCGATCAAAGGCAATAGATTCGGATGGTTCAATCTCCCTAACCGTCTCATATGTTCATGAAACTCTTCTCTCCCAACATTGTTCATATGTTTATACCTCTTCACAACTAATGTTTGTCCGCTAGATATTGCTGCTTTGTATGACGCACCAAACATTCCACTTCCAAGAACTTCAGCTGAAGCTCTTAGAAGATCTTGAAGACCAAATCTTTGAATGTCGTCCCGCACGAATAAAAGCCTGTTTGGATCAGCCGTCGACCCTCTTCTTGCGTGATTCACAACTGTTTCCGCGGGTTTAGTGTTCATATCGGCAGGTTGATGATAATTATAGCTCTCTATCCTTTCCTTGCCCGCATAAGGATAATCAGACAAGCAGTTCCGTCTTCTTGACTGAATGAAACATATCAAAAGCGCGATAATCACCAGCACTATGCCAATAACGATCAAAATGATCGCTGTCGAGTAAAAAGACTCGGTCCTGTTCCCCTGAGGAGGAGGAGGACTAGGAAGAGATTGTGGATCAACAGAAGATCCTGGATCAACGGGAGTCGCTGAAGTCGAAGAAGAACATGGACTTAAGGGAGGGTCACACAAATCTTTGTTACCTACGATTTACAAAACAAAGATCGTTCATGTTAAACAAACATTATCTCATATATTTCTTTGGAGGTTTTATGTAAATTTTATATCAAAGATGAATTAAACACCTAACTTCATCATTAGTCTTGATAAAAAAAAAAATTCACAATTAGAATCTTGTGTGAATGCATCAACTCAACTCCTAAAAGTATTGGTAGTGATCAAGAGAAGAATGAAAATGTACCTGCAAAAGAGCCTGGATCCATGTTTCGAAGGCTTTCGGGTATTGGTCCATCGAGGTCATTGTTTTCAAAACTAGCTAATTTAAGATTCTCCTGTTTAAAATATGGTATTTGCCCTTGAAACTGGTTACCATTTAGTCTCACCTCAATAAGCATCGGCAAATAAGCTAAAGAGGAAGGGATTGTCCCCCGAAAGGCGTTATTCGCCAATAAAATTTTCTTCAAATGCGGCATATCTTGAAATGCATTGATAGGTATCTCCCCCGAAAACCGGTTATTAGATAAATACAAAGATCTCAAGGAACTAAGCCTCTTAACCTGAGGCATTGGACCATTGAAATTATTGTTCATGAAACTTATGGTTCGTAAATTCTTCATAGGAGCCAATGGTTCAAGGTCTAATTTCCCTGATAAACCCATTCCCTCGAGTTGTATCCCCCAAACAAAATTGTTGCAAAGAACACCGAACCAATTCGCGTAATTTCCTTGACATGGAGATGTTGATGGATCCCAACTATTTAAAACCGAACCATTTGTTAATGTGTCTTTGAATCTCAAGAGGCAATCTGCGTCTGATCCTGGCACAACCATCTGAGACATTACAACCGGACATAACACAGTGATGAATATGATAATGCAACAAGATAGCTCTTTCTTCGATGCCGTGTTACACGCAAGCATAACCGGGTTCTCCCAAATTTGCATTGCGGTTACACGCGCAATGAAATCGATTTGATCTCTTTTTAATCTCTTCTTCTTTCTCTTCTTTTTCTCCTTCTTTTCTTGTCGTGAAAGCCAAAAAAATTTCTGAAACACAAGAGAGAAGAAGAAAACTTACCAAGAATAGACAAAGCAAAGTATGTAAATTGGCATAGATGTGATGTTTTTTTTTTGGGGCCCTTTTTGGATTTGTGTCATCATAAGATTATTTTAGGAGAGAGAGATCCTTGGATAACCATTCAATTATCTTGTTTCAACTTTTTAAGTTGTATATTTATGTATCTCTTGTTGTCCTGATTTGTCATTTGCTTTGGTTGCAACCAAAGTTATTTCTCGATATGAACTCCTTAGACAATTTCAAGAATAGGGTATTTTATTAGTGGGTTAGTTATTGTTGGGACCGAATTTTGATCCATCTAAAGGGTCCATTAAATAATAACTCAGATGATGATTCTTTTGTCTAAAGAGGAATGAAGCACGTGAAGACTAGGTCTCCGTATGCGTTGAGTCGGTTCCGTAAATAAAGGAGAAAATCAAGGGAGAAGTTGAGGTGGAAGAGAGATGAGAGGTGGCTATTTAAGGGAAGAAGGGGACACGATTCTTCTTCTTCTTCTCATCTGGTGTAATTATGACAATCATTGTATTTATTCAACTCTCTTTTCTTCTTCATCTCAGATCAATCCAAAATATACACAATTATTTTTCAACATTTATTGATTGTAAACAAAGCTTTTTTCTTCATTCAGATAAAATAAAAACGTTTTATAAACATTCGAATGTATTAATATAACATATTTTTCATCCGTCTTAAAGTCCAAATGGGATTCATCCCATGTGCTTCTTCTCCTTTTAATATAAATTTTGAGTGTGGAATTCGGTAGCCACATTTTGGCGCCGTCTGTGGGGATGAAAAAATTGAATCCCTGACTCCGTGGCTTGAAGATGGATCCAAGCAACCGAGATTTCAATCCACCGGAATTCTCATCGATTACCTCGAGCCTTGACTCACTGAACGCTAGTGGCTCAGGTTTCCCGATTCCTGAGCCACATTGCACCGAAACCCCAGCTTTGGGCCGTGCAAAATTCGTGCGCACATAGTTTTATGAGAAAACTGTTTCGTGCAAAATCCGTGCGCACACAGTTTTCTGAAAGTTTTATGAGAAAACTGTTCCGAGCAAAACCCATGCATACACAGTTTTCTGGAAATTTTATGAGAAAATTGTTCCGTTCAAAAATCGTACATAATCAAGTTTTACAAATTTTTCTGCAGAATCCGCAATGTGCAAAATTTGTGTAGATATTGTAATTCTCCCTGCGGACCTGAACGAGAGGCTCCTATGAGATCTCAGCCTCAAGTCCCCAATGAACCTCACCGAGAGGCTCCTATGAGATCCCAGCCTTAGGTCTCCAGTGAACCTGAGCGAGAGACTCTTCTGAGATCTCACCCTCAGGTCTCCAGTGAGCCTGACCGAGAGGCTCCTGTGAGAACTTAGCCTCAGGTTCCCAACGAACCTGAATAAGAGGCTTCTATAAGATCTCAGCCTCAGGTCACCACTTCTCCTCGTGGTCATCTGAAATTCTTACATGTCAGCGCGACACCTAGATATCAGGACCTTCATTCGAGACTCCTATTTTAGGAGCAGTTTGAACATTCGTTCCTCCAACCTCCTTGGTCATGGGAACAAACATGGCAAGGACCAGCACCACACCCAACAGGTACCTGAAACGATACCTGACAGGTACCCAGTGCGATACCTGATCGAACCTAGTACGCTACCTGACAGGTACCCAGTGCGATACCTGATAGGTACCCAGTAAGATACCTAACAAGTACCTAGTACGATACCAAAAAGGTACGATACCGAAAATGGTACGATACCTGACAGGTATCCGATACGATACCTGACTGGTATCCGATACGATACCTGACTGGTATCCGATATGATACCTAACCAGAATCTGGAACGATATCTGATAGGTACCTGGTACGATACCTGACAGGTACCTGATACGGTACCTGGTACGATACTTGACAGGTATATAATACGATACTTGACCAGAATCTTGTACGATACCTGGCAGATATCTGGTGCGATACCTGACCAGATTCTGGTCTGATACCTGACAAGTATCTAGTAATCCCTCCTCCACCTATTTCAAGACTTGGTGAGGGAGCCTCGGTTCTTATCAATGGAGGACATTATCCTCCATCCCCGCAATTCAAGTTCGGCCTGCCAATCTCATGATATAGACCTGGCATGTGCAAGACTTAGGATACCTAAACGGACTCGCTTTCACCCGTCGGGTACCTAGCACAATGGCTCCAGTTACCGAGAGGAACGCCGCTAAAGCTCTAACCTCTACGAACATTCTTGGTTCTCCCGAGAACCACGTGCCCATGTACCTCGTAACAGCTCGATCTCTCTACAACAAGAGGAATCTGAAGTTTTCCACAGGTACATGGAAAGAACTAACGATGCTCTTCAAAAGCTGACCGCTGAGGTCCGTAAAGCGAAGAGATCGGCTTCTGAAATCGAAAGCATAATCGAAGAGACTCAAGGAACTTTGTTTACTAATTGAATCACGAACTCATACATCCAAGATATGAGAAAAATTGCATTCCTAAGTACGACATAACCTCTAACCCGAAAGCTCATCTGAGAGCCTTCAGATTAACTATCGTTAAAGCCCACTTCGCTCGCAAATAATGCGAAGCAGGCTACTGTCAAGATTTCGCTGAGAACCTAACAGGAACAGCCTTCGAATGGTTCTCGGGACTCAAACCATATTGGATAGATAGCTTTAACCAGCTAACCAATGCTTATAAAGCAATATTCAACCCATATAAGAAAACAGGCCTCTGAGGCTGACCTCTGGAAAATTAGGCAAGGAGTTGATGATTCACTGCGGGTTTACATTGATAAATTCCGAGCAATCAGAACCAAACTCTCGAACCCTAATGATCAAGTAGCTATCAAAGCTCTCCGAAGAGGTCTCTGGTATCCGTCTGAGTTTTGGTCCGAACTAACTACCAACCCTCCTCCGAAAATTGATGATGTGATGCATAGAGCATATTGATTCCTTAGAGGAAGAAAATGCCGCAATGGTTAAAATCCATAAAAAGCCTCAGAACCCTCCGAATGCTGATTCTCAAGAGAGAAAAGGCCCTCCTAAAAAGGGTAATTTCCAAAACAATCAGACCCAAGGAGAGCATTCTTATGCTGTTGAGGAAACGCAACAAGAGAAACATGTTGCAACAACGAATAGAGACCTGTCTATTAGAAAAACTAAAGGTCTAAGAAACGCAGAAACCAGGTACCCTGCTATAGAGAAACTAGCTTTGGTAGTCGTACTTCCAATCACACTCAATCGTCGTAATGACCTCTCAACCATTACGCAAGATACTACATAGTCATAGCCAGTCTAGCCGCCTTGCTAAACGGGCCATTGACCTCAGAAAATACGATATAGAATACAGACCTTGAACCGCAGCTAAAGCTCAAGTCATTACTGACTTTGTTATATAGCTAGCTTCCGAACACCTTGACGTAGAATCAGTAACTCCGAAATGGACTCTCCACGCCGATGGAGCATATTCGAGGCAAGGCTCCAGTATTGGACTAAGGCTGACCTCCTCAGCCAGTGAAATAATCGAACAATTTTATAGAGTAGGCTTCAATGCTTCAAACAATGAAGCCGAATACGAAGTATTAATCGCAGGCCTGAAACTGGCACTAAGCCTTGGGATCCGAGAGCTAAACGCTTACAGTGATTCCGAACTAGTAGCTAGCCAATTTCACGGAGAATACGATACAAGGGATGAAAGAATGGGGGCATATCTTGAGGTCGTACAAAACCTCACCAAGCAGTTCAATAAATTTGAACTAACAAGGATCACCCGAGGAGAAAACTCCTCAGTCGACGCCTTAGCAGCTTTAGCCTCCACCTTCGACCCCCTTGTCAAACAAATCATACCAGTCGAAGGTATAGAAAAATCCAACATCAATATAGCTACCAAAGCTGAAATCGATAATGAACCGAAAGAACAACAGGAAGATAGCTATCCTGAGGTAGTAGCAACCGCAACTATCCGGGATAACCCTCCTACCCAAGTTCTTACAACATTTTGGTTCCCAAAAACCAAAACCCGCAATTTTAAAAAGCATACCTCAGGGGGCATGATCCAGACTCCAGATATAGGTATATGTGCAACAGGTACCTCCGAAAATAAAGGATCTTCGGAACTGTATTCTCGAGATACCTCTGGGGGCATGATCCAAGCTCCAATTACTAGAGTGAGCCGAGAAGGTATTACAGAGACCCTAGACTTCACAGAGCCCGACTCGAAAAATACCTCCGGGGCACGATCCAGACTCACGAATTCCAGATTTTGACACGAAACCTGGAAACGAGCCAGAACAGGACCCCCAAGAACCTCTTCACGATAGAGTACTTGGAAGAGAAGATTGGAAAATTTCAATTATGCAATACATTCGGGAGGGTATAACCCCCCATAAGTGGGAGGCTCGAAAACTCAAAGCCTTAAGCGCAAGGTATTGCATAATCGAATTCAATCTCTATAAGCGAAGCGTGTCAGGACCATACCTGAAGTGCGTTCACGGCCTCGATGCCCTTAAGCTCATCAAAGAAGTACATGAGGGCTTTTGCAGAAACCATTCAGGTGGCCGAGCCTTAGCCATCCGAATTAAAAGACAAGGATACTTTTGGCCAACTATAATTGCAGACTGCGAGACCTACTCGTCTCAATGCGATAAGTGTCAAAGACACGCTCCGATCATTTACCAACCAACCGAAAAACTCTCATCGATATCTACACCATACCCCTTTATGCGGTGGTCCATGGATATCGTAGGACCACTGGTTGCTTCAGGGAAAAGACAACAGAAATTATGGTTTATGTTAGTCCTAACCGATTACTTCACGAAATGGATAGAAGTTTGGCTCTCCAGCAAGTAACCAAGTTCGAAGTAGAGAGATTCGTGTGGCGAGAAATCATATGCCGCCATGGGGTCCCCTACGAAATCATAACTGAAAACAAATCGCAATTTATATCCGACGACTTCACAGCTTTCTCTGAAAAATGGAACATACGCCTCACTACGTCCACACCTCGATACCCTCAGGGAAACGGACAGGCGGAGGCTACCAATAAATTAATTTTAGCAAACCTCAAAAGACATTTAGGTACCAACAAGAAGTCTTAGTCCTATAAGATACCTGAGGTTCTATGGGCACGCCGTACTACCCCAAAAAGAGCTACAGAGGCAACCCCCTTTCTCTTTAGCTTATGGGATGGAGGTCGTAGTCCCAGCCGAAACCTCAGTCGGAAGCCTCCAACTAAGCCTTTGTACCTCAAACTCCGAAACCAATAACCAGCTGTTGCTAGACAACCTAGACCTAACCGAAGAACGCCAAAATCAGGTAATGATTCGCATACAAAACTACCAACGGGCAATGTCTCGACACTACAACTCCAAAGTGAAACCTCGAAGACTCGTTGTAGAAGACCTTGTACTGCAAAAAGTTTTTGATAACACCGAAGAGCAAGGCGCCAGGAAGTTAGGTACCAAATGGGAAGGTCCATATCAGATCATCCACGTGGTATGACCCAAAGTTTGCAAGCTTGTAAAAGTACGAACTAGGATACCAGAAATACGATCATGGAGCGCCATGAACCTCAAGAAGTATTATCACTCAGTACTATCAAAACAATCGAACTACGCTAGGCTTGATCCCTTGATAGGGTACGTAGGCAGCTCGACATAATGAGTTCAACCCCCATCTTATTAATCACTTTGTATGTCGTTCAAGAGAAGCACAAGTCTAAATAAATAACCAAAGGCCAAGGATCTTTGCCACCTGGAAATCAGAAACCAAGAAGCATCACTTGCTTAGAAGATTTCATGATGTTAAAACATCAATCTCAGGTTCCCAGAGACCTGACACTTAATCACAAGTCCCTAGAGACTTGACGCTTAATCATAGGATTTAAAATCCTATCACCTATTCCGGGTTCCCAGAAACCTGGCACTTAGTTAAAGGTTCGTATAAACCTATCATGTAATTCACGTTCCTAGAAATCTGACATTTAAGGGTCCAGAGAGACCTGATACCTAATTTAGGTTCTTAGAAACCTGACATCTAAAGGTCCAGAGAGACCTGATACCTAATTCATGCTCCTAGAAACTTGACATTTAAAGGTCCAGAAAGACCTGATACCTAATTCAGGTTCCTATAAACCTGACATTTAAAGGTCCAGAAAGACCTGATACCTGATTCAGGCTCCTAGAAACCTGACATTTAAAGGTCTAGAAAGACCTGATACCTGATTCAGGCTCTTAGGAACCTGACATTTAAAGGTCCAGAGATACTTGATACATGATCCATGTTACTAGAAACCTGACAGTTAAAGGTCCAGAGAGACCTGATACCTAATTCAGGTTCCTGGAAACCTGACATTTAAGGGTCTAGAGAGGCCTGATACCTAATCTTGGTTCCTAGAAACCTGACATTTAAAGGTCCGAAGAGACCTAACATTTAATCCAGGTTCTCAGAAACCTGACATTTAAAGGTCCGGAGAGACCTAACGTCTAATTCAGGTTCCCAGAAACCTGAAATTTAAGGGTCCGAAGAGACCTAACGTCTAATCTAGGTTCCTAGGAACCAGACATTTGAAGGTCCAACCTAACACCTAATACATAAGGTCTTAAAATCCTTACAAGTGATTCAGGTTCAAAGAAACCTAATGTAAAATCCTTACAACTTATTCAGGTTTCGAGAAACCTGAGCAATCAAAGGTCTTAAAATCCTATCACTCAAGTAGAGGTTCCCAGAAACCTGATACTTCAAAGATCTTAAAATCCTATCACTCAAGTACGGGTTCCTAGAAACCTGATACTTCAAAGGTCTTAAAATCCTATCACTCAAGTACAAGTTCACAGAAACCTGATACTTTAAAGGTCTTAAAATCCTATCATCAAATCAGATTCCTAGAAACCTGAAGGTCTTAAAATCCTATCATTAAAATCAGGTTTCTAGAAACCTAAAGGTCTAAAAATCCTATCATCAAATCAGGTTCCTAGAAATCTAAAAGGTCTTAAAATCCTATCATCAAATCAGGTTTCTAGAAATCTAAAAGGTCTTAAAATCCTATCATCAAATTAGGTTCCTAGAAACCTAAAGGTCTTAAAACCCTATAATTAAAATCAGGTTCCTAGAAACCTAAAAGGTCTTAAAATCCTATCATCAAATCCTATCTTAAAATATATTGGTTACCATATGAAGATGGGAATGGTTCCATGAAGTCAATGCCCCAACACTCGGGCAAGGAGAACAAAACAAAAAGAAATATCGTATCAACCCGAACGGAAAGTGACCAAGAGTCGAGTGAGGATCTCCCTCCCATGGAAAAGGAAAGGAAAAACCAACAAGAAGCTCGCCACACAGCATGCATCAACGGAAGCGGAAAGAAAACGAAAGTCGCAAGAAACATCCGCGAAAGAATACTACAACACCTTGATGAAAAAGAAGTGGGTGCCAACAAGGTGGGCATGTACCATGGCTTTGGTCAACCTCGACATCTACAATGATGTTAAAACGCTATGTCAACACATGGGCTTGGGCGATTTCTTTTTCGGGTCGGGCGACAAATCACTCACTTGTGACTTCCTCTCAACTTTGGAGTACAACATAGAAAGTGGAAACTTCCGATGCGTGATTGGGAATGAAGACATCGCGTGGAATACCGCGGGTTTGAACACCTTGTTCGGTTTTGAAACGGGAAAGAATCCAATCATTCCCAAAATCAATGAGGAGGCTTGAAGTATGTGGAAGAGTATTGGATTTGGTGAGTACAAAGTGGGAATCAAGGCATCCAAGATTCGTCACCCGACACTTCGGCATGTCCACAAGTGCCTTGCCAACACAATCTTTGCGAGAAGGGAGGCGGGAAAAATCAATGCGAGTGACTTGTATTTACTATTGAGAGGAGCTACAACAATTATGACGGGTATTAACCTTCATGCCTTTGAAACTCAAGAGAACCGGTTAGATCTCGGTGGCGCATTGCTCTTGCACCTCATACACATCAGGGAAACACTCTACAAGTCTAACAATGCAAATGCACAATTAATGGTTGGAGGAATTGTGCACTTGATAGCTTAGGTTTTCACCCGAGATAACACTACAAGCGTACAAATGTACGTTATAGTGGTTCGGGATCGAATCCACAGAGACCAAAGGTAGTACGAAGAAATAGAATCAAACAACAGGCTAAAGCTAAAAAAATATCTTGTAAAATGATGCAAAAATCGAGAATAAGAAAGCAAAGAAAACACAGGCAGCAAACGACGAGGTTGTAAAAAAATCAAAGAAGTGTTGGGCATCAGGTATTCTCAGGGAAACAATTCATGGTT
>OVAN01014706.1:0-11843 GCA_900406275.1 Anastatica hierochuntica
GGTATTTTTGAAAAACAGACAATACAAAGGTGTATTTTTGTAAGTCTCCCGTGTGATTTTTCAAAATGAACATATTTAAGAAAATTTATTAAATATATCTAATAAATTAAAATAACCCTAATTACTCATTTATATATTTCAACAAATATATTAGAATATTTTAATATTTTTTCACTTAATCACTATCAAAATTGTAAACCAACACAATTTAAAATCATCAATCTTTAGCGAATTTAAATATAGTTTGTTTTAAAATTTAAAATAAATCCATAACTTTTAAAATAATTATATTACAATATTATTATTTTTCTAAATAAAATTTGTTACAAAAATTCAAAAAAATATTATAAAGTGATAAAATTTAGAAAAATCTATAAAATTTTTAAATAATTTCTATACACTATAAAAATTTAAGTTTAATCATCTGATGTTTTTTAAACACTCTAACGGGTTTTGTTTCACGATATTTTAAATTGAATATTATCCGAATTGAACCCATATGAATATCCGAGGAAATCTGAAAGTTTGAAAATCTCAAATCTAAACCGAACCTATAATTCGATATAACTGAAAATTCTAAAAGTTTTGAACCTAAACCCGAATCCGAAACTCGAAATAACAAAAAATTATAAACCCGATACTCGAAAAATCTAAACATGATTTATAATATATAAAGTTGTTTTAAAAAATATGTGCGATTGCGCGGATCAAAACTCTAATAAGCAATTAATATTGTAGGCCGTCGTGCGTAGCACACATGGACTCTTTGAAAACTCTAAAAATTTAGAAAAAGAAAAGTCGGTGGACAAGATCTTCTTCTTCTTGTTATTATCGATCAAAAACTAATGTGTAAAATAATTAATATTTGTGGTTTAATCGATTTATCTTTGTTTTGGAAACTAATGTGTAAAATAATAAATGGGAAAAAAATGAAAATAAGAAATATATGAGAATTTCCTTAATAGAATATATATATATATATATATATATATGTATATATGTAAGAGAAAAAAGAGAGAAAAAGGGGTAAAAAAAAACAGAAAATGTAGGAAATTAGAAATGACACAAAAACAAGTCGTTAAAAAACCGTGAGGTCCACACTGTTTCTACAAATGTCGTCATCAATCAAAAACCCTACTCACGATTCTGACGAAAGCTTTCAATTTTCACAGCACTCAACAAACCATAACTCTTCTCTCTCTCTCTCTCCCTCCCTCTTCATCGCTTTGCTCTCACAGGAAGCAAATGACGATCCTCTCTCTCTCTCTCTTGACCCAACACTTTCACATTTGTTGATTCTTCTTTCTTCTTCTTCTTCACATTGTTGATTCTTTGTCTTCTTCTTCACACTCCGATTCTAGTTGTTTTTCCCAGGAGGCATTAAACATCATCGATACATTTATTTACAGAGCAATCGGATTCTGAATCTCACATCTTATTACAGACATTAGACGCGCGTCTTTCGAGATTTCCCAAACTTTTTTTTTATGTGTAATAATCGATCGAACTCATGCTGTTTCCTTATCTATCTGTAATAAAAAAAACAACTGTTTGAATCCTTGTTGTATTATACCTAATTTTGCTATTTTAAGCATGAATCTTTGTTTCAGTTCTTGTTTAATTTTTCTAATTTAAGCTTACAATGATCCTTTTGCAGGAAGAGGTTTCTACATTGGTGTGAATCTCCAGATTATCGATGTCTGGATTCGTGGGTGTGATTGTTTCAGATCCATGGCTTCAAAGCCAGCTTACACAAGTCGAACTTCGGAGTCTCAACTCCAAGGTGAACAAAAGAGAGAGACTTTTTTTTGTTTGTTTTGTTTCTGTTTCTTCCATGAACGCAGGAAAGTAACTCGTTTGATCTTGATACAAAACTTTTTGGATCTTGTGTTTTAGTTTGTATCGTTGAAGAATCAGAGCCGTAGTATTACATTAGAGGATCTTCCTCCTGTGTTGGTCAAGGTGAAGTCACTTAGTTCTGCATTTAAGGAGAAAGAGATCAGAGAGATCTTGGTTGATTTGGGTTCTGATCATCCAAGCCATAATCTTGATTTCGAATCGTTTCTCAAGGTCAGTTTGATGATCTTTCTGGTGTTGTGTTTGGTTTCTTTCTCCTTATTTATATCTCTTTAAATGGATAAGAGATGTGTAATTTGATCTTTTGGCAGATATATCTAAACCTACGAGATAAAGCTGCTGATAAATCTGGTGGTCATAAGCACTCTTCAACGTTTTTGAAAGCCGGCACAACGACTCTTCATACCATAAACCAGTCTGAGAAGGGTTCTTTTGTTCATCATATCAATAGATATCTTGGGGATGACCCGTTTTTGCGGCAGTTCCTTCCCTTAGATCCTGATTCCAATGATTTGTATGAGCTCGTGAAAGATGGTGTGCTTCTATGGTAATATGCAAATTTGTGGTTTGGACTTCATCTCAATGTTAGTAGTACATTTGGTTATCGGTTTTGATTTGTTATTCCTTTTTTCTGGCACAGTAAGCTTATAAATGTAGCAGTTCCTGGGACAATAGATGAGCGAGCGATCAACACAAAAAGGGTACTTAACCCATGGGAGAGGAATGAGAATCACACGCTCTGTCTCAACTCTGCGAAAGCTGTTGGTTGCAGTGTCGTTAATATTGGGACTCAGGATCTAGCAGAAGGACGAGTATGTTTTGCTTGCTTAGTTTCAGTCAATCATAATATATCGGTTGCAAGATTCTGACCACAGAGTCTGTTTTTGTTTTGTTTTTGCAGCCTCATCTGGTGCTTGGATTGATATCACAACTCATAAAGGTCCATACTTGTTTGCTATGTGCATCTTCCATTGTGTTTGTGCTTGATGATTTTGCTAAATAATGTCGGAAACTGCAGCTTCAACTGCTTGCCGATCTTAATTTGAAGAAGATGCCTCAGCTTGTTGAGTTGATGGAAGACAGCGACGTAATTACCTGCAAATCATATTTTCAATTTCTCAATAAACTATAAACTTGTCGTAAGTAATAATAACGAGTTTCCATCTGTTCCAGGATATAGAAGAACTGCTGAGATTACCTCCCGAGAAAGTCTTACTCAAATGGATGAACTTCCATCTTAAGAAAGGTGGTTACAAAAAAGTTGTCGGAAATTTTTCTTCGGATCTGAAGGTATTTAGCCTTCCAAGTAGCAATTTTGGGAACAAATCTTCGTTTTGTCCCTTGAAAAGCTTCATTCAAGAGATTTGTATATTAGCCAAGTGTCTTTAGCACGTTGAAGCGAATATCAGTTTGAATAGGAAAATATTTTGTACTTTCCTCAATCTTAATGGTTGTGATTGTTGGTTGAATATCCAGGATGCACGAGCCTATGCTTACCTTCTCAATGTGCTTGCACCCGAGCACTGCGATCCAGCTACTCTAAACGCAGAGGACGATCTTGAAAGGGCTAACATGGTCCTTGAACACGCAGAGAGAATGAATTGCAAACGGTACTTGACTGCAGAAGAGATAGTTGAGGGGTCTTCGTATTTGAATCTTGCATTTGTGGCACAAATATTTCACGAAAGGTTGGTAAAAGGTCACTGAACATGGTAGTTTTGTTCTTAAAGCACTGGTTTTTACACTATGTTCTCTGTACCTGCTCCAGGAATGGCCTTAGCACTGATGGCAAGTTCTCCTTTGCGGAGATGATGACTGAGGATATACAAACTTGCAGAGATGAAAGATGCTACCGGCTATGGATTAATAGCCTTGGGATTGACAGTTATGTCAATAATGTGTTTGAAGATGTTAGAAACGGGTAAGCTTTCTGCTAAGACACAGTGATGCTACAGTTTGGGCAATTCTAAAGCTTTGGTCCTGAAGTTTATGAGATTATTTTCCTATTTAATTATTGATGCAGATGGATTCTTCTTGAAGTTGTTGACAAGGTCTTTCCAGGCTCGGTTAACTGGAAGCATGCTTCAAAACCACCGATCAAAATGCCATTTAGAAAAGTAGAGAATTGCAATCAAGTTGTGAAGATTGGGAAAGAGATGAGATTTTCGCTTGTAAATGTAGCCGGAAATGACATAGTTCAAGGGAATAAGAAGCTTATCCTCGGTAATCACTCGGCTTAGCTAGAGACATGTTTTTTATTTAGAGAAGATGCTCTATAACCGTGGCAATTCTATAACACTGGAGGTGTATATATATATGATGCAGGCTTCTTGTGGCAGTTGATGAGAACTCATATGCTCCAACTTCTCAAGAATCTTCGTTCTCGGACTCGAGGAAAAGACATGACTGACTCAGAAATCCTGAGCTGGGCAAACAGGAAAGTCAGAATCATGGGGCGGAAATCGCAAATCGAAAGCTTCAAGGTGCAATCTATTTACGTTTCATCAAAACTAATAATGACTAAGCTTTTTATTGAATCAAACATCCCTTGCTAAACTTCGTTAGGATAAGAGTCTATCAAGCGGATTATTCTTCCTCGATCTTCTATGGGCGGTTGAGCCACGAGTTGTAAACTGGAATCTTGTCACGAAGGGTGAATCAGGTCTTCATCACTCTCTCTAACTATACTTACGTCTTCACTTTCTCTCTCTCTTCTCTGTTTAAATCGCAGTTCACTTAACCATTCTTTTTTGGCAATGGAAACTTTTACAGACGATGAAAAGAGATTGAATGCTACATACATAGTCAGTGTAGCAAGAAAGCTTGGTTGTTCTGTTTTCTTGTTACCTGAAGATATCGTGGAGGTAAGAAACAGAATCTAAAATCCTATGAAACAGCATGTAATAAAATCTGAGGTTTTTGATATCGTGAGGATTGAATGTTTATTGCAGGTGAATCAAAAGATGATACTAATTTTAACAGCAAGTGTTATGTATTGGAGTCTTGAGCGACAATCATCATCGTCAGAGAGTTCGAGTTCGAGTTCAGATTCTTCATCGACTCATAGCACAATGACCACTTGCACAAGCCCTGATGCTTCACCAGCTCCATCTGTGACAGGAGAAGACGAAGTCTCCTCTTTAAACGGAGAAGTATCGAGCCTAACCATCGAGGAAGACAATGACACAGACGCAGTGTCTGATATTACCTCCGCCTCAGAGGAAGCAGTCACCGGATAGAGCTGACAGGACTGTAATACCTTTGCGGAAACAGAGTTGGTTTGTAAATCATTTTGCTTGCATCTTCTCTGTTTTTGTGTTAATACTTAAGTAATAAACATTTGTTACTGAGTACCTAATATGGGTTCAAAGAAGGCTGCAGGCAAAGTTGTTGCATGTTTGTGCAGTGATGCCTGAAAATTCTGTCTGTAAACGAAAAAAAGACTGAACTCCTTGATCTTTAAGATGGTCCTTGAGTATCTTTTCAACATCTTTCGAAACCCTTTCGTTAAACGTTGCTATCAACAACTTCTTATAATCATGTGAAATTATTGAAAGCAACTAACTATTTTATCTTAAACAAAAAAACTAACTATTTTATCACATGTACTTTATGTGCATAAATTAAACATAACTAGACGATTTAAGTTGCATGAACTTTTCCTTTTTTTTTATTAATTTTTTGCATATATATATTAATTAAGAATTGTCTACATCAGATTTTTGTTTTATATCTTTTATTAATTTTATGTATTTATGTAACATGTAGTATTGTAGTACTACATATTCTTAGTTCACAATACGAAAATTATTATTAAAAATGCTAATTACATTGATAAGATATATGATGAATATTAGAGTTAGAAACTTTATAACGAGTATAGAATAATCTCGCAAAATCTCTGTAGCATTTCTATCATATATGTCATATCCCGACAATACGAAAGTTATCTAGTATTTTGTTGAACAAAAAAATAATTTTTAAAAAGATAAAATGAGAAATTTAGCAATACATTTCCTGACATAAACCTAATTTAGTAATATTTTTGAATCTAATATATTTACGTAGTTAATTTTTTGAACAATAATATTGAAAAAAATCATGATAATATACAATGCATATTAGAGAAAATAAATGATTTATATTTTATTTTTCATTAATATTCATGTCATGTACATGTGATGTGAGTGCATTTTAATATGATCCATTACAAACTTTTATTTTTTTAGTCGAAACTAGGGCATGCTCTTTCTGATTGAAAATTATATTTATTGTGTTTATCAAAAATATCAAATCATGTAATAATTTTAGTTATATTAATAAATGCAGTAACCGAGGGAATTTAAATTTAACATTTCCGAATTGTAAACTTTAGTTAAATAAAATATTACTATTTTCTTTTCACAATACTTTTTTTTAATTATTTTTGTAATTTTTTAATAGTAAAAGTTATAGTCATATTGATTGGTTTACTATAGAGATAAAGTGCTAATGTGTGCTTAATTAACTAGTTTTTTAAACTAAACTTTCGTGCACTATCTCTTTTTTTTCATAGCAAAATTTCATTGAGAATACAAAATAGTAGGAAAAAGAGAGAAAATAAGAGAAATAGATATACGTTGCTAAAAATTATGTCATTACTTTGAGAAAGTTAAAGATGTAGGATTTCAAAACAAATAAATACTTAAAAACTTGATATATAAACTTTAATTGATATAGAATACTAAAAAGTTTTAATTTTTTATTAAAATTTTTTTTGTTGATGATGAGTCAAATTTTTAGAGAACTAAAATGTTTAGGTGTCTTCTTTTGGAGAGGCAAAAGCATTATTATAGTATTGATTGGCATTATATCAAAATTTCAGTAATATCTATATTTTTTTTTGTCATCGTAGTCTAGTGACAAATAATTCCTCTCACAAGAGACAGGTTCGAACCCTGGTTAGGTGAGATGGATGCAGAGGTGGTGCAACCACTGGCCCACTTGCTCTTCTCAATTTCAGTAATATTAGAAACCCTAAATTTTATGTGATTCTTAATGGTGTTGAAGTGATTATAGTAATATCAAAATTTAAGGAAAAAAACGAATTATTTTGGAGATATGCTTCAGTTTAGTATTATTTCCTTTTTTCATTTTATTTTACATTTTTTGCGGAAGAGAAATTATTATTAGGCCCACAACTAAAACTACACTCATATTCTAAAGTTGTAAAATCTAATCCTCTGCGCAACTATATATATATATATATAAAGTTTATAAACAGAGAAATTATTTATCTCCCTCACTAGGAGAAACATAGACACATAATTCACAAAAGGTTTTTGATTCTTTTTTTGCTCTCCGATTACGTTTTCTAAATTCTTATATGAATATTTTTTTCCCCAAAATTCTCTGTCTCAAGTTTAGTCTTCTTAGACGAACCCTAATTTGAATAATCCAATTTCTAATTCTGCGTTATTGTTTCTTTCTTCCTCAGTCAGCTATGAATAATTACTTTGAAGATGAAGAGGAGGATGACTCTTCTGAGTCCGTTTGTGCATTTTGTGACAATGGCGGTCAGCTTTTGTGGTATGTTTATCTGCTCGATATTGATTGATTAATGTTCATCATTTTAAAAATGTAGACAAAACGAAAGAGCCTAAGTCTTAAAGTCTTGGCTTATGCAGCTGTGAAGGAAGCTGCATGAGATCATTCCATGCGACCAAAAAAGATGGTGAACATTCACTTTGTGCTTCTCTTGGCTTAACCAAGACCCAAATCGAGGTATTTTCTTACTTCGCCTCTTGGTTGCTTGTTCTTATTGTTTATGGATTGTTTTTTTCTAGAAAATTCAGAGATACTATTGCCCAAACTGTGAGCATAAGAGACATCAATGCTTTATTTGCAACAACCTTGGCTCTTCTGATAACTCTCTTGGTGCTGCTCAGGTATAAAACTTTATCCATCTGTTTTATTGATAATGATGTGACTTTCAACTAATTGGATGAACACACCTTCTTAGGTTTTCCAATGTGTGTCAGCCACTTGCGGCTACTTTTACCATCCTCGTTGTGTCGTTACTAAACAACTATCCTTAGCGGAGGCTGAAGCACTAGAGAGACAAGTCATTGCGGGAGAGTTTATATGCCCATTGCACAAATGTAGCCTCTGCGGAAGCGGAGAGGATAAGTCAGACTTTAACTTGCAATTTGCTGTATGCCAGCGTTGTCCTAAGTCCTACCACAGAAAGTGCCTCCCACGGTAATACCTTCTTTTATTATTACCGATGATTTCATCTCCTTTCGCTACTGCCGAATCCTATTTGAATAATCATCTTGTTGGTTTCTAGGGAAATTTCTTTTGAAGATATTGAAGAAGAGGATATAATTATTAGAGCATGGGACGGACTATTGCACAACCGTATACTCATATATTGCCAGTAAGTTTTATATATGCTGTAATTTCTATGAGAATTCAAAATTATACTTACCTTTGAGACGCATAATTTGAATGATTTTCTTTGACTAGAGAACATGATATAGATGAAGAGCTCCGGACGCCAGTTAGGGACCATATTAAATTTCCTATCACCGAAGAAAAGAAAGCTTTCTTGAAAGAAAAAAGAAAGATACTGGAATCACATGTGGGAAGAGACAAAATGAGAAGTAAGTTTAAGGATCCTACCTTACAAGATACTTGTGGAAAAGCTTCTTTAAAGTCATTTAGAAGTTCATTTCCTTCTTCAAAAGATCATGGAGTCTCTACAAAGAAGCATGGATTTGTTTCGTCTCCACCAGACAATCTGAGGAAACGGAAGGAACATGATCCATCCAAAAGTTATAAGACGGTGCCACAAAAATCCCAGAAAATGATGGAACCTAAAGAGTCATGCAAAGCTAGCAACAACGAGCCTGGAGTGAAAGAGGCAGATAAAGCTGGTAAAAGCAAGTGCATTAAGACTGATTCAATTGCCTCTAAGGAGTTACAAAGTGACACTCATACATTAGACAACAACTCACAGAGGAGGTTAGTCTCTTATTCTATAAAATTTCAGTTTCATTTTTCGCCAGTAACGCTTATTAATTAATTTGTTTCATTGCATCTACTTTTGCCAATGTAGGCTTTTCGCTATAACGACAGAAGCTACAAAAGAAACAACTACGGATAGCGTGATAAAAGTTCATTCTACGCATTCAAACTCCACAGGGAATGTTGTGGACAAGACGATCACTAAGGGGAAGATAAAGGGCTTGGTTCAGGTGTGGCTAGAAAGCTGAAACTGATCCCTATCTGGCTCTACTCTTAATGCTCTGTTATTGACTTTGAATTTCTGTTGTTTCAGGCTAACGGAAAAACGCTGAAAATGCTTGAGGACAAAGGAAGCATCGAGGATGATACATGGGTTGTTTGCTCATCAATTTCCAATACATCACCTCCAAGATCTCACGAGTCTGTGGAAGAATCTGTTCCTGTAATAACAAGGCCGGGTGTCAAAAAATTATCCCGATTAGGGGATGGTCTTACGGCTAGGTATACATTTGGTGGAGGTTACGGAATTCCAAATCAGTTTCCTAACGAGATGTTTGATTACGGAGGATACTCTAAGCTCAATAGAGTGGTTGGTCCGCAGCAGCCGTACAGTGGAGGCTTAGACCCCATGTTAGCACCTCCTCCTCGAGATCTTATGGACAAGGCAATTCCTATGCAACAACGACACGAGCCTCAGCTTCATTTTGATGAAATGAATTACCAGAGGATGAGCTCTTTCTCACCTCATCCTCCACTGCAACCTAGTGGACGCAATTTTTATGATCCTCGTGGTTTTCCGCTGCAACCGCCACAATCCGAAGATCCTGGAATGAGTCAAATAGGGTTTGCCGCTGGGCCAAACTACCCTTACATGAGTCGTTCTGGCGGTTGGCTTGAGGACTAGACCCAGACATCATTTTGCTTATGTTTTGCAACATTAATATATAGTTTAATTGATGTTGTCTCATTCTTTAAATTCCACTCATATGTGGACACTTTTGGCTGGCTGTTTAATAATAATAAAAGGGCATCTTCAAAATGTGCATACGACAGATCAGAGAAATGGAAGAAGAATTGAGAAACATAATCAAGGTATGGATCTCTGCCTTGATCTCGATGTGTTATTGTTATTACATATCATCTACATTCTCTAAAGGTTTTTTTCGTCTTCTCTCTGTTCTTCCCATCTGCCTTCTGTTTCTTGTTCTTCCTCTGTTCCTTTCTTCTTTGCATTTCAGCTCTTTTTCTCTCTTGGCTACTAAACTTCAATCTTCTTCTCTTTGCTTTTGATCAAGGTCCTTTATGCCCACTTCCTCCAAAACTCTCTACTTTCATTTGCTTTGCTTGTTTCCCCATCAAAATCAGACAAAACCCTTCTCCAAATGCAAAGCTTCCTCGTTGCCTAAATGGGTTTTGGCTATCAAAGTTTTGGTATTTGGCGTATTGTTACATGTTTATGAATACAGAGACGGGTTGCCTCGGTACGTTGTCTTGGCTCTCTACTGTCTCCACGTTTACCTCGAGTTGGAACTTGTCTTGGTGTTTGTTGGTAACGTGGTATCTACTCTTCTCGGGTGTGATATGGAACCAGTGCTCAATGAACCCTACCTAGCCACCTCCCTACAGGACCTACGCTCAGCCGTCCACATCCCCGTTCAACGATTTTGCAACCACTTACTCGGTCCCAATAGAGCTGTGTTGGTCGGGGGTCATGGCTTCTCGGGCTTGATGCATGAGCTGATCTACTTTTACATAATCCGTCTGCCTCCAACTTGGGAGGTCACTTGTTTCTTTGTGCTGCACGGTGTTGCCACAACAACTGAGATAACGGTGAAGAAAGCACTGCGGTGGACACCACTGCACCGAGCCATCTCGGGTTTT
This sequence comes from Anastatica hierochuntica, assembly GCA_900406275.1. Lineage (NCBI taxonomy): Eukaryota > Viridiplantae > Streptophyta > Magnoliopsida > Brassicales > Brassicaceae > Anastatica > Anastatica hierochuntica. The sequence goes on from OVAN01014706.1 coordinate 10,747, forward strand.
GCGGTTATGGTGTTTGTGAGCTTGACGGGCGTTTGGCTATTCTTCCCTCAGCTGCTGAGAAATAATGTTCATGAGAGAGTAATTAGTGAATGTTTGTTGGTCATTGAATTTGCCAAAAGCAACCTCTTCATTTTTTTTATTTTTGATCCTTTTTTCAATCTTTTGAAACGTGCGATCATGTTAGTAGCTTGATTTTTTAAATTGATTTTGACAAAATAATTTTTTTTTGTGGACATAAAAAGAGATATGTCTTTAACGGAAAACTTTAAGACGAGCGAGGCTCGTGGCCTATCGGCCGATTGTTCAGCTCATCTTCCCCGGATTCGAGGGTTCGAATCCCGGCTCTCGCGATATGCGAGTTAATCCCGTTTGCGGGATTTATGGGCTATAAGATCGGCCCGTTGTGATCTGGACTCTTCGCTTGTGAGAAATAAATTCTCGGTAATAGGGTAGGGTCACCGGACCGATCCGTTGTAACCTGGTTTGCCGACAAAAAAAAAAAAACGGAAACTTTAAGACAACAACTTAACCATAATATTTAACTCGAGTCGTCTAAAATCTACTTTTACTGAAGTTTTGTATTTGTCATACGTACACCATAAACAGAACTAGTCTGACAAATAGACTCGTGGGTTTTAAGGAAATTGTAAGAATATATATTTTACTTTTTTCAATTTTTAGGTTTTTTCGTGAATAGAGAAGTGGAATTTATTGAAATTATTAAACTTTTGAAAAAAGTTTGGACTCGAATATACATGTTTTTTTCTTTAATTATAATTTTCATATTTACTTTATCTAATATAAAATGTTATCAATTTTAATATTATATATATCTTATTTACTTAATATTTTTTTAACTTTATAATTTACAATAATATTATAAAGTTGAGTTTTGTCTTCTACATGATCAAAATATGTCCTTTTTACTTTGGTTGCAACTTTTGCATTTAATGGATGAATCTTTTAGGCATTAATGATATCAATCGTAAGAAATACACGAACGATTGTATGTTTCTAACTGTTGCGTCTTTTTACATACCTATTCGTTGATACGAATAAAGTTCAAGTTTCAAAACCCAAACAAAATCCCGAAGTCC
>OVAN01014707.1:0-11842 GCA_900406275.1 Anastatica hierochuntica
TTGGTTCTCCTAGGCATTTCATCGAACACCTCTCGGGCGAGAAATGCATACGTATCAAGATCTTAGTTAGCTACTCTAAAACCTAGCATTAAGCATTCCAAATCCTTAGGAAACTTAAGATTAGCTATCCTTAACACCATATCACAACCTAATCTAAGTAGATCTAAACATCCTTGGTTCCATCAAAAAGACTACNAGAGAAAGCATAAAAATACAATCTTGTAGAAGGAGAAAAGTTATAGAAGTGTTGGATAAAAGTTGGATACATAAAAATAGGTTAAAGGGGTATTTATAGGTGGAAGGAGGGTGATTTTCGGCTAAATGTAACCAACCATCAACCTCCCAAGTTGATGGGAGCTTGCCTGAGGTCGACGAGAGATTGCCCGAAGTCGATGGGAGCTTTCCTTTAGCAGCAACAATGTTGTTTTCTGGAATGGTGACCAGCCATCGACCTTGGGGTCGATGGGAGGTTCCCTTTAGTGATTCTTGTGGCTTCTTGCTCCTCTTTGATGCCTTGTCGATCCTCACTTTATCCCATTGCTTCTAGCCTTTAAATCGCTTTGATTCTCGGTTCTTTTGGCCTTTAGAATCCATATCTAAAGCTCTCAAATTGATCTCCAAAGTTGCACCTAAAAATGCAAAGAAAAATGATATGCAAATGCAATATGTTCCTAAACTAGACTCTAGACTTAAACTAATTCATTCTAAGACTTATATACAATATTTACATCCTAAATACATCTAAAACATAAAAGAAATGAGTTCTAAAATGCATAAAAACCTATGCACATCAAGGAGAAGAGGTGAATGAGGAAGATTTCCCATTTTGAGTCTTTCGGTTCTTAAATCCACACTCACATACCCTCAACGCTTCAATAAGCAAATCCTTGAGTTGCATTACAAAGAACTCAAGAAGAAAGGTATTTTGGACATTCCCAAGGAATGGGAAGAAGAAGCTAAGACAAATGACATTTTCAAAAATAAGTTGGAAAAGGTCATTTCTCAATGGGACAAGGTTGAGAAGAACATGAGGGACAATGGAATCCTAACAACTAGAGCCAATGAGAAAACTCTACAGAAGAGCAATGATGAGGGAAGGTTTCTAATTCCATGTGCTCTTAAGGATTACCATTTTGAGGATGCTTTTGGCGGACACCGGTGCTAATTTGAATGTCATATCACTATACCCTATAAAAGAACTTGGATTTTAACACAAGATCAAGAGAGGAGTGGATCCCATCTTACTAGGGGATGCATCTAAAAAGACGCCTATGGGAAAGCTTGGGAACATTGAGCTAAGGGTGATTAATACACTTGTTAAGTGTGACTTTGTGGTTGTGGATACTAAGTCCAACCAAGCCAATTTCCCACTAATCTTAGGAACGTCATTCCTCCTTACTACCGAAGCTTAAATAGACTTTGATACTAAATGGATCATCTTGAAGAGAGTTGATGAAGGAGTGCCCTACCCAATGCTTAAAACCAAAAGAGACAATGCTTTTTGTGGTACGATCTACTTAAGGAAACCAAAGAAAAAGGGTAGGATTCGAGAGAAAGTCTATGAGAGCTTGAAAAGGATGAAATTTGGGATTTACTTCATAAGGAAGACCTCAAAGGAGATATACCCCACGAAAGTTGGACTTGATAATGGATAAAACCAACACTCAAGAGCCAACCCTCAAGGATAACTGCAATCCCCGTTTCATCAAAGGTAGTCTCCAAGATTAGAGATTAGGGGATAAGGAAGTCTCCAAGAGGACCTCACCATGAAGAGGTGGTCCTTAATCTCACAAACTAAAAGAAAGAAGAATGGTCAAGCTAATGACCTTAAACAAGCGCACTTGAGAGGCAATCTCATGCATATTCTTTGTAAATATTTCTTTTTAAATCTTTAATTTCCGTGCCTTTAATTTCAATAATGGTGATTTTGTCTTGGAAAAACCTTGTTCAAAAGACATTCTTTTGCTTTAAGCTTAGGTACCAAAGGAGAACTAATCAAAGAAAAGATCAAAGCCAAAATGAAGTGATGGATAAACACTTTCAACAAGTCATTGTGACTCACTTTTTAAAGAAATTCCATTTGGCAAAGGTAACTTTTCCTAAATTCAAACATTTCATTTGTATTTTACCATTTTAAAGAATTTCAAGAGTGATTTTGCAAAAGCTTGACTTAAGAAAACTAAATCTTTTTTGGGTCAATTTAAAACCTTTGGGGCAAGATTTTACAAGTTCAATAGAATAAAATTTCCTCCCAATTTAAAAAGAAAAATTCCTACCACTTTGCAATTTGTCCCCTTTAAAACTTGAACTTTTAGAAACTTGGGGACCACCTTTTAAATAAGTTTTGTACTTGTTCTTCTCAACCACAACTTTAGGAAACCATTTTTCTCTCTCTTCTTCCTCATATATCGCAATTTTCAAACCGTTTTATTAATGAAGAAGTTTTTGTTTTCAAAGAGAGATTGGTGTTGGAAATCTTTGGCTTTGTTTTTCTAAGTTCATTCAAGATTCTCTCCTCATCCCATTCTCTTCAAAAAATAAGGAACAGGGAATGAAAATCTCTAAAAACCTCCTTTACCATTTTTGAATTTCGATTTTAGAGGAAGTAAGAAGATAATGATGTTTGATGGGATCTTAGGCTAGAGAATGCTTGGTTATGAAGGTTTCTTGAGAAACATTTGCTTAGAAACACTTAGAATGCATGAATCTAAAGTTGTGTATTTGAAGTGAATAATACTTGAGTTTTATATTTTGAGGAAACTTGAATTTGTTGGTTCATATTGACTTTGGGTTTTAGAATATGGTAAGAACCTTTAACTACTTTCTTAATTTGGGAAACTTGTTGGAGTGTTTGAGACACTTAAGAATTTCGACTACTAATTTCCCAATAATAGAAAATTGATGTTTGGTTCTTTCATAGCTAAAGTTGAAGTGGTTGTTTGAATGCTTGGTTTAATTGTGTATGAATTGTCCTTACTACTTTGAGTCTTATCCATGAGTTATGAATTTGGACATATTATATTAAGTGCACATCATGTCTAAATTTGGATTTGTTCTTTAAAAGGTATCATTTGGATTTTGAACTTAGTAGTCTAGAAAGCATTTGAACAAAAACCCATTAGTTTGAAAATTGAAAAAGTCAAGTGCATGTTTTAACCATTATGGCCAAAAATTGCATCACATGTTATGATGGCATTTTTGTTCTAACTAAGGATAATGCATTTAGGATAATGAGTTAGCTTGGGATGGTTGTATTGATCATGGAAATGTTTGTGCTCGATTGATAATTCCAATTCAAAGCCAGACACTTTTGCTTTCTCATTATGGTCTTCAAAATTTTTGAAACTCACTTTTCTACAATCTTAAGTGTAGGATCCAAGCAAGTGGCACCACCACGTCAAGCTATGAGGCTCTCTTACCCCACATGGTCGAAGAAGGAAAAGAAACAATACTATCATCTTCAAAGGTATGCAAACGTTCAAGGGACATTGTGGTTGGACGATACTATGATGTCTAAAATGTGGACTGGCCATCAAGTCCAATACTTGCTAGGATGCATGGACCTCGGGGGGTTGTTCAAATTCAGCTACCCAACCTATGTCCAACGGACTCTCCAATTTCTAGCAGCAATGGATTTCCACCATGGAAGTGACTTTGAAGCTAATCTCGAGTATGTCACCTTTCGTATCAAGAACGAAGAATACAACATCTCGACAAGGGATTTGTGTCGAGTTTATGGATTCAAGAGGAAGAGGAAGAGGATTGGATTTCGAGACGGGTTGGATGTAAGCAAGCTATGGAGGACGATTGCATTTGGAGACTATGTTGAAGATGAAGCCACCATCACGAAGATTCGCAATCCAAAAATTCGTTACACAATGGAATTTTTGGCGAACTCTTTCTTTGTGAATGGGAAGCGCAATTTTATGAAGAACTAGGTTATGTATTTCTTGTTCCAAGGATTGAAGAAGAATCTTTCGGAACATGGTGAGATATGATTTGACCCGTTGGGAGAAGACACAAACACTGGGATGATCTTCGTTGCTATCCTTCTTGAACATGTGGCGGAGATCCAATTGCAAAGGAAGCCCGTGATTAGAATTGAAGGAATGCTTACCCCATTATTCCGATATTTAGGAATACAACTTGAGAGGTGGAAGAACAAGGAAGACGATTAAGAGATCAACGATGAGAACCGCATAGACGGAAGAAGGCTAGACATGCAATATTTGCTGGATCGAAGGTTCATTTCCGGCTTTAGCCCCAATGTAGAGGTCCTCTATAAATTTATGAATGTGCATAGGAAATGGCATGTATGTAGTCTTGCTTTGAAGCCATGCACTACAACTATCATGACTCCTTCAATAGTCTTCAACCTCCCACCAAACCTTGCAACAAAAAGAACGAAGCTCCACTTACATCAGGTAATCCAACTAGATGACGAACGAGAAACCCTGAAAGAGAAGAAGATGAAGAAAGCTTTGGACATGAATTACTTAACCACCATTATGAGCCACCAACCAAAAAGACACCTCATGAGCATCTCTTGGAAAATCAAGTCCAGCGAATGCCCTAGAAATCAAGAAGAACACAAGTATGATTTCACGATTGTGGAAGGCGATCAAGGGAAGCGCTAAATACAACTGCTACGCCTCATCAATCAATAGCAACGAGGAAGGTTCCAAAAGAAAGAAGTATGTGTTCGAAATGCTGAGATATTTAGTGTCTCACCCACTCTTGACCATCCAAGAACCACTTGAGCAACCACTGCAACCACCAAGGATTTAACCTCAAGATCAATTATGGAGAAGAAACAAAAAGGATCCCATCGGCCAATCATCAAGACCGAGGTGGGGATCCTTCCGTTATGAAGACCCCGAGCGATCCATTGATTCATCAAGACACTCATACATATGAGTTGTATAAAGGTACACGTACTATTCCTTGTATATACCATTGCATATTTTCGGTTTTCTTATGCGTTTTTAATGAGTCACTCTCACGGTTTAAAATTCACTGAGATGGTTGCATACATTTGTGAATACTTAGTTTGTAGGAGCATATAGGATTGCATTTAGCATAGAGAACAATGATGAAACTACCTCATAGATAGATGAGTTTTGTTTAATGAATAATGCCCTCACTAGAAGTAAGATGTTGCCAAGACCGCTTTTTGTCTTAGGAAACTTATTGATTGNGAATGTTGAAGTAGGCTATCTTTTGAGTCAATTCCTATCTAAGATGGCTTTTTCATGAATTTTAACATCTTGCTTATGGACTTTGTCATACTTGACCATGGGAAATCACTACATTTGAGCTACGTTTTAACCCTCTTTTACCACTCTTTCTTCGCTCAAATGGCTACTCTCATCTTTAGAGTTGTGACCTACCCTTGTGAACTCTTAAATCTTTCTTTCAAAACCCCCTATTATTTCGATATGTGTGGCCTATTTAGGAAAGTGCACACTCGGGCAAACTCCAACATGAATTGAAGTTGAACGACAACGAAGATACTTCCTTATAGGTAGCCTCACTTTAAGGCTAACTAGTGTCATAGGAGGGGAAAATCTTTGTGGTTTTGGGTTTGTCTAAGTCTTGGGAATGGTTAGTGAGCGTGGAGTCAAGTAGATGTTCCTTAGCGCTTATATGGTCCTAGGTTGTTTCAATAAGAAAAAGAAAGAACGAAAAAGTCAAAAAAGATAAGAAAAAGAAGTGAAAGAAAAAGGCATTAGATATTAGTACTAAGTTTAAGCTCTAACCTTAGAAACTAAAAGCTTAGAGAGTCCACCCTTAAATTGAAAAAGAAAGAAAGAATCCAAGTGATTACATAGTGGCTGTTCAAATTTAAAAGAATGTTAGTAGCTTAGAAGTTTAAAAGTTTAAGAATCTCTAGTTGTCTACAAAAGGAAAAAGAATGAGTGAGTTTGGTTCAAGAAAAGCTTATTGTTTCTAGATCTAGGATGGGTAATTATATCAAGTAAATGTCTAGATCCTTAGGAAGCAATGGGGGTGGGAACAATTAGAGGAAGTAAATCCTTTGTATGCATAAATTGTTCGGCTACCACTTTGCTTTTGCCTATTGTCTTGCACTACTTTATTTGAGAGAAACTACTTTAAATCCAGAGAACCCTCTTCTTTTCACACTTCTTTTCATTAAAACCCTTCTTTGAACTCCAAACCAAATGGATAAGATGCATTCCCCATAGGTAAAGAACTCAAGCCTTAGCTTAATTGAATGTAAAAAGGAACTAGTGATGGGATAGTCTATGGATGCTTAGCTTATATTCTAAGAGTTGGTTTTGTGATGATCATGGAGAAGTACTTAAGCTCTTAGATGATATTTTCACCATTTTACTTGTTTTGAGGACATTGGGCATAAGGCATTTCTTTTCTTATCTTGGCTTTGACTTCCCACTTGCAAACCTCATTTTCGGGTTTGGTCTTTGTTGTTTGCTTGAGGACAAGCAAAGGACAAGTTCGGGGGGTGTTGATTTGTACATATTTTCATGCAGATTTTGATGCATTTTAGCTTAGTTTCATCCGCATTTAGGTTGTATATATTTCATGTAAGTCTTAGAATGCATTAGCTTAAGTCTAGAGTCTAGTTTAGGAACATATTACATTTGCATACCATTTTCTCTGCATTTGTAGGTGCAATTTGAAGATGGATTCATGGAGGCTCTATAGGTGAATCTAAGGTGGAAATGGAGCTAAAAACCAAGGACAAAAGGAGCTAAACACTATGGACGAAGTTGGGATCAACCAAGGCATTAAAGAGGAGCAAGAAGACACAATAAGCTGCCAAGGGACCCAGCATCGACCCAGAGGTCGATGCTGGCCAACATTGAGTCGATGCTGGCCAACATTGGGTTGATGCTAGCTTCCCTTGACAGCCTGCTGCCCAACGTGACTTAGCATCATCCCAGGGATTGATGCCAGCCTCCCTTGGGTCAAAACAAGGCCGTGTTGACGTGAAAAGTCCCTTTTTAAGTCTTTCTCTATCCTTCTCTTAGTATATATAGCCCCTTATGTACCAAGAACAAAAAAATGACATCTTATGCCTACGAACACTTCTCTTTTCTTTTATTTTGAGATCTAAGAACTTTGCAATGACTTTTTATTTTTCTTGAGTGATTTGGATCTTTTCTCCTTCATCTCTGTCACTTGATCTATTCTTCTAAAACCATGAGAGCTCAAAGACCCATCTCTTGTCTTTGGATTTCCATGACTTTTAGTGAGTAGATCCATGTTGGATCTTGAAATATGGTAGGTTAGGGTTAGATCTAGGATTGTGATGGGTGATTAGGCTAGATCTTAGCATAGATTCCTAACTAGATCTAGTTTAGTTCTTCATAGTTATTTTCTTGCTCATTGACGCCTAGAAAGTGTTCGATGAAATGCCTGAGAGAACTAGATCTATGTATTTCACTTGGGCCCATGAGAGTGGATGTTACCTAGGTGATAGATGGCTAAAAGGGCTTGAGAATCACTATGACTTACATGTTTAGATAGGAAACAAACGAGAGTTGATCCTTGTAATGTGTATGGGTGAATAATCTCCATAACGAGAGTGTGTTGATGACAAAAGAGGGATCCTTGGTCTAGGAATAGCTTCAATCCTCTAATAAAGCCTTACCAAATTCCATCAGATCTTTAGACTGAACCCGAACCCATAACCATTGTCTCAAGATCCTATCTTCTATTTGATTAGATCCAAGTTTACTCATTTCTTGCTTTACTTTCTTGCTAGCATTCTTATTGCTTTCTTTTGTGAGTTTTCACCATGTTTGGCCTTAACTACCATTAGATTTAGTGGAGACCCGTGACAATCCCCTTCTAAATTTCCCCCTAGAATAGAACCCTTAGTGCATTCTCTTTGCTTAGGTTCTACAAGTCGAGCCTCTAAATCCTTGGACGATCCTAAAGTACTATGATTGACCTCGTTCTCTTGCGGCATTGAAAGTAGGGCAATAGGTTTATAAATTGTAAACTTGGCCCACGTCACTTGCTTACTTCTGGAGCCATTATTGATGTTCAGAAAGGCAAGATTTATCTATGTGTAGGAGATCTACTCATGAAGTTTGAGTTGCACACTATGCTAAAGAAGCCTTCTACAGATGGCCAAGTGTTCTGGATTGACTACATATCTGAGATTTTAGTGGATACTGTAGAAGAAGTCCTCTTTAATGATCCTCTTGAGGTAGCTATAGTAGAAGAAGAAAGAGAACTTGGCTACTTAAATGAAGATGCCTCGAGGTACTCAAGGATCCTAGATGTTAGTGCGAGCAAGGGAGGACTGGTAGCATACACGCAGCTGGAAAACGCAGCAGAGTAGCCATATATGGAAGCAAGCCCGACACCCCTATCTCACCCATGGAGCAAACACAGAGCTCCAAAAGGGAGCTTAAACCACTTCTTGTAGGGCTAAGGTACGCATTTCTCGTTCCTATATCTACTTATCCTATGATTATCAATGATGAATTAAGTAATACTGAGATTGCCATGTTAGTTAGGGAGCTAAGGAAGTATAGAAAAACTCTAGGTTGCACTCTACATGATATCACAGGGATTTCTCCATATTTATGCTTGCATAGGATCCACCTAAAGGATGAGTCTAAGAGTTCCATAGAACATCAAAGGAGACTAAACCCAAACCTGAAAGATGTTGTCAAGAAAGAGATTATGAAGCTTTTAGAAGTCGGGATCATATATCTTATCTCTGAAAGCACTTGGGTTAGTCCAGTGCATGTAGTCCCTAAGAAAGGTGGGATAACAATGGTTAAGAATGAGAATATGATTTGATCCAAACTAGAACTGTTACAGGATATAGGGTGTGCATTGATTATAGGAAGTTGAATGCTGCAAATAGGAAAGATCATTTTCCTTTACCTTTCATTGATCAGATGCTTGAGAGATTGGCTAACCATCCTTACTACTACTTTTTAGATGGTTACTTAGGTTTCTTTCAGATTTCTATTCACGGGGATGACCAGGAGAAAGAAACATTCACATGTCCCTATGACACTTTTGCTTATTACAGAATGCCATTCTGTTTGTGCAATACCTCACCAACTTTTCCAAAGATGCAAGATGTCTATTTTCACTGACCTGATTGAGGACATAATGGAAGTACTCATCTATGATTTTTCTGTCTATGTCTCTTCTTTTTCTGTGTGTCTTTCTAATTTGTGCAGGGTTCTACAGCGCTGCGAAGATCAGCATCTGATTTTGAATCGGGAGAAGTGTCACTTCATGGTTAGAGATGGCATTGTTCTCGGCCATCAAATTTCAGAAAAGGGGATTGAAGTTGACAAGGAAAAAATCGAGGTCATGACCATACTTCAGCCTCCAGATTCAGTGAAAGGGATAGGAGTTTTCTGGGACATGCATGTTTCTACAGGAGATTTATCAAGGACTTTTCAAAGATTGTTAGACGTTCAACACAACTATTGTGTAAAAATGTGAAGTTTCACTTTGGTTATTATTGCATCTCTGCGTTTCTAGCAATCAAAGGTGCCTCTTGACTGGGAATTGCCTTTCGAGGTAATGTGTGATGCTTGTGATTACGCAGTAGGAGCAGTGTTGTGAAAGCGCAAAGACAAGAAGCTGCATGTTATCTATTATGCTAGCAAGACTCTGATGATGCTCAGTGCAATAAGGCTACTACTTAGAAGGATCTCCTCGCTGTTGTCTTTGCTTTTGAGAAGCTTAGGTCGTATTTGATTGGTTCGAAAGTGATTGTTCATATAGATCATGCAGCATTGAAATATCTGCTGACGAAGAAGGATGACAAGCCTCGTTTACTGAGATTGAGATCAAACACAAGAAGGGTGAAGATAATGCAATTGCATATCATTTATCTAGATTGCGCTGAGGAGCAAGTCTACGCTGTAGATGTCAGACAAGCTCCAAGACAACAATAGGTGGCGCAAACCCCCACGCAGGGGCGCAAGAATGAGCCACGATCATGGTTACGAGATATCGCGAATTATCTTGCTTCAGATGTTTAACCTCCTAACTTTGTCAGACACGCGAAGAAGAAGTTTTTCAAAGAAATCACACACTACTTTTGGGATGAGCCTTACTTGTACAAACCGTGTGCTGATGGAATTTTCAGGAGATGCATTACTAAGGAGGAGATTCTTGGCATTCTTTTTCATTGTCATGGATCAGTCTACATAGGTCACTTTGCGACCTTCAACATAGTCTCAAAAGTTCTTCAAGCAGGCTTCAGGTGGCCTACGATGTTCAAAGACGCTCAGGCCTTTGTCTCTATGTGTGACTCATGTCAGAGACAAGGAAGTATCAGCAAGAGGAGCGAGATGCCTTAGAACTTCATTCTCAAAGTTAAAGCTTTTGATTTTTTGGGAATCGACTTCATGGGTCCTTTCCCATCTTCTCACAAGAATCAATATATCCTAGTTGCTGTAGATTATGTGTCTAAGTGGGTTGAAGCAATTTCTAGTCCCACTAATGACTGAAAGGTTGTACTGAAGATGTTCAAAATCATTATCTTCCCGCGGTTTGATGTGCCTCAAATTGTGGTCGGTGATGGATGTTCACACTTTATCAATAAAGTATTTGATAGACTTCTGGAGAAGCATGGAGTTAAGAAAAAGATAGCTTACCATCCTCAGACTAGCGGGCATGTTGAAATTTCCAACAAGAAAATCAAGAGTATTCTGCAGCAGACTGTTGGAGTTTCCAAAAAAGATTGGTCTACTAAGTTGGATGATGCATTGTGGGCTTACAGAACAACGTAAAAGACACCTTTAGGGACTGCACTGTTCCATTTAGTGTATGGAAAGTCGTGTCATCTCCTAGTTGAGCTCGAGTATAAAGTAGCAGGGGCAGTCAAACAACTGAATTATGACATCAAGTCTGCTCCAGAGAATTGTCAACTATAGCTCAATGAGCTCGATGAGATTAAGCATGTTGCATACAAGAACTCTCGAGTCTACAAAGAGCGAACAAAAGGCTTTCATGACAAAAAAAAATCATTCCTACATAACTAAAACTGGGAAATCAAGTGCTTCTCATTAACTAAAGTTTGAAATTATTTCCAGGAAAAGTGAAGCGTAGATGGTCTGGACCATTCACTATCAAAGATGTGAGGCCATACGAAGCAATTGTGCTATTGAACCGTCAAGGTAGTGAGTTCTTAGTAAACGGGAAACGTCTGAAGCCGTACTTGGATGAGTTTGAAGCTACTGAAGATATTTAAGTTCCCCTCAGTGATCCTACAGAAGCCTGAAAGGGCTCTGCAGTCAAGCTAATGACTTTAAAAGAGCGCTGAGTGGGAGGCAACCACCTATGTAACAATAATTACACAATTTTGTTTTTATATTTCTTTTGGCTTTGATTTTGATTTTTAAGACTATCATACTGACTTTTGGCTTTAGTTTTTTGTGGTTTTTAGAAGAAAAAAAAGGTGACGGATCGATCCCCTAGGGGCGATCGATCGATCCCACATGGGAAATAAGCGATCGTTCAATCTGCTTGCCCAATGTACCATGTGATGCAACACATATAGAGCTTGGAGCTGGAATGGAGTTAAGTTCAAGTGAAGATGAGCTGGAAGATGAAGATGAATCAAATTCAGGTCAAGAACCAATCAAGTTATCCAATGGACCAACTACAAGATCGCAAACCCGGAAGATTGAAAAGAGAATTCAGACTTTGGTTTATGGCAACCCAGAATCGAAGGCTGCTGAATCGAACCAGCATCAAATCAAAATTTTTAGTTTATCGGTTTACATGGTTTAAATTAAGTTGGGATTTTAAATTAGAGTTTTGGTTAAGTTTAGGATTTGGGTTTAATTAATTTCGAACAAGGGGGTAT
>OVAN01014708.1:0-11841 GCA_900406275.1 Anastatica hierochuntica
GACACTCCTTTGTCTAATTTCCGATGTGGGACTTTGTTTGATATCTCACACCCTGTTGGTACAACTCGTTTTCCTCTTACATACTCTTATTTTTCATTAGTGAATCATATCTTTATCTAACTTATGATTATAACTTCTTGGTCTTTTAAGGCCCGAGTAGTACCTTATAGTATTTTCAAATTTCCCATGGTCATCTCTTTTCCTTTATCTCCGTTCCACTCCATATGTGTTCCGTCCACATATGGTAGTTCTGCCTCTTTTCATCACATCCTTTTCCTTCATCTCGTTATCTCAGAATTGTTATGTCGTCAGAGTTACGGACATGATCATCAACTTACTCATGTCCATTATCATACTACATGTCTTCAGCATGCAAGTTGCCTCTATTTCTTCCTAAGCAGCCTTGTCTTTTGTTGTTTCCACATGATCTTCCTCTTAATTGAATATATTTCTCTTGCTTCCTTATTTAACTATATTCCAATGCTTCCATACTTATGAATGTCACAATAGTCATTCTTTCAATCGCTTCCTCATCACTTTATACTGAGGCTTACTCTCGTTACAATACATATTTATAATTTAATGATCATCCATCATCACCGACTCGAAGTGAAGATTTAAGGTAGGGTTTCTTAATGGCTCACACTTACGTTTTTATTTCATAATATCTTTCTAGAACTCAACTAGGCCTAACAATGCCAAAACACTAGCGACATGATGTGCTGTGATTTTGCAGGTTTTTATTCGTGTTTTTAGTCGAGAAAAGTTACGTTTTCAAAGTATTATGTGTCCTTTTTGGGCTTTTGTTCTTCTTTGTGTTTTTCACAGATAATAGGTTCGAAATGGATAGAAGAATGCAATATGGCAGATTTATGAGCTTAAAGTTCATTATGAAAAATTGACGTGGAGAAGTTGGATTGCGAAGTGAAGCTTCTGGACAGAGTGACCTTGATCGATTGATCCACAATGCATGGATCGAGCGAATCAATGCATATCGCAAAATTCTTATTCTAAAATCAGTTTCTGAATCAAGAAAACTGAAGACTGAACCATGATACTTGTAAACATAACCTAGACTCGTGTTTTACGGAGAATTATTTTTTTTTTCTAAGTTTTTGAGCAAGGGAGAACCTTTGTAAGCAGAGAGAGAAGTTTAATCATCTGTTCTTCAATTTCGGAGAAGAATTATAATCTCTACTATTTTATTTATCATTCAATACATTTTGTCTTCATACAATTCATCTTGTGTTGATTCGATTAACATGTGTGACTAGTTTTCTAGTTGGGTTTAGAGTTTCTCATATGGGATCTCATGAATCTATTATTTCTTGGTTGTTAGATCGGGGAAATATCAATTGATCTTCATTTTATCTTTGTGCTTAATGCTTAAATTGGATTGATCACTTAGTTCATGAACTTAGGTTGTTTAACGCACCAGAAGTGTTTGATTAAATGCCTGAAAGAATGATAAATGAGCAAATTGTCTTAGACCAATGAAAGTTGATGTGTAAGCAGTTTGTGAAAAAACGTTTAGAATACATGTTTAGGATTAAAAACTCAACGAAATTTAGTGTCTAGGATCTTTAAACATAGGTAGTCAACGCTACAGAAGTATGTTGACTATAATTTTTTGAATTGAGTTGAAGATGGTTCTTAAAAGTTTCCCTGAAAACAAACCTTTCAATTTGGATTAAATGATTTCCCTGAGAGCACCCATTATCCATCGTTTTTCTCTAATTGATTTACAACCTTTGTGTTTCTTTTCTTCTTGGTTGCTTGATTTTGATTTTCTGCATCACCTAACAACTCTTCTTTTTTGCCTTAGTCCGCGTTTGATCTGATAGTTTTTCATGCAACGTTTGGTCTCTGTGGATTCGATCTCGAACCACTACAACGTGCTTAACTGTACGCTTGTAGTGATTTCTCGGGTGAAAACCTAAGCTATCAAGTTTTCTGGCGCCGTTGCTAGAGACCGATAGGTCGTCTTAGATTTTAGGATAATTGCGTGCGTCATGCATTTAGTTTACTTTGTTTAATCTCTTCCTTTTCTTCTTTGTTTTTGTGCTTTCAAGTGCATGAACAAACTTTACACTAGAAGCCAAAGAAAAGAAAATCTTCTTGAATTTGAGAAAGAACTTGGACGTCTAGAGAGGCAAAAGAAGAAGGAGAAGATACTTGAGGGTATTCCAGAATCTAAGCTTGAAGACACTATTGGTGATCTGATGGAGAACCTTTAGATCCGACCCACTTTCTAAAGGTGGCAATAACGCTGACATTCCATAGAACGACTAACAAAACGTTGTAGCTGTGGGGCAACACAGTGTGAATAAACCTCAACAGAGGGTGACGTTAGCAAAATATGACACTCCTGAGGCTTTCTATATAAATCGGGCTGGGATTCGTCTGCCTGCTATTGAAAGGAGAGACTTTGATATCAAGACTGGTCTCATCAACTAGGTGCAACAAAATTATTTCATGGGTTTCCATCCGGGAACCTAAAGAACCACTTGGATTAGTTTGAAGCAATTTGTAATACCATTCAACATAATGGGGTACCTGCTGAAGCTATGAAGTGCAGGTTATCCATCGTTTCGTTGAACGACAAGGCTATGAGATGGTACAATGGTTTGGAACCGAACTCTTTGACTACCTGGGACGAAATTAAAGCATCTTTTCTTGGGAATTTCTTCACGAAGTCTCGATCTATGTCTCTCAGAAACAAGATTGTGGGATTTCAACAATTGGGTATAGAAAGCATCCATGCGATCTGAGATAGATTCAAGGAGTACACGAATGATTTTCCACACCATGGTTTCACAGATTGGAATCTCCTTAACATTTTCTACACTAGGATTGAGGAGAAATAACAGAACGCCATGGACACAGCTAGAAATGGCGATTTTATGACAAAGACTCTTGAAGAAGCTTACATGTAGGTGAACAATATGGCGAATAACCAAGCTAATCTTAGGTCTGGTTTTGATCGAGGTAGAGGAAGCGTAGCAACATATGCAAAGAAGGTTGATGATTTGCAGTCAAAGCTTGATGAGCTGATGAGAAGAGATCAGAAAGGAGTACACTATGTTGGGGAAAAAAATTATGCACCCATGTTTCAAGAGAAAAAAATGGGACAAATGTATCAAGAGTTCATGGCTGAAGAGTTTAACGATAGTCACGCAGAACTGAATTACTTTTGAGGCCAAGGAAACTTTAGAAACAGAGATTTCAAGCAACAGGAAAATTTCCAGAACAAGCCATACCAACTGAACCAGAGTGCATTCAATCCTGGATATCAGAACAAGGGTCAGAATCAGAACATCGGTTTTGGGAACAATGGGTATAACCAGAAGCAATAATATGGTTCATGAGGTCTCAGGAACAACTACCAGTCAGGTTGTGAGAATCAGAACCGGGGATTGTCTTCTACATCTTCACAAGATAATGATAAGAAGAAAATGCTACTGAAAGTGTTGGAAAATAAGACCAGGTCCGTTGCGGACATAAATAAGAAAGTGAAAAACAAGTACAATGATCTCAATGGGAAGTTCAAAACATTGAGTACTCATATGAAGTTGCTGGAAACAGAGGTTTTTCAGACTTCTGCGAGCAACAGAGCCCCACCAGGTATCATTCCAGGCAAACCGGAAAAGAACCCCAAAGAATACTGCAATGCGATTACATTCAGATGTGGAAAACCTGTTGATAATGATAGGGAGGAAAGCAATGATCGATCCAGGGAACCGATCGATCGATCCAGGGAACCAATCGATTGATCTAGAGAGTTGGTCGATCGATCAAGTGAAATTGCTTCTGATGCGAATGCTGGCAGAGTGGAAAGGATCAATCTGCCCAATCAACTAGGATCGATTTATCTAAGTCATGACGCAGAGACAAACATTCCAAACGTCGATAAAACTCACGTAGACGCTAAGAATGATTATATTCCACAACCACTTATGGTCCTAAGGTTCCTTATCCTTCCAAACCCCTAACAGAGAGTCAAAGAGTGTGAGTATGAAAAGCTGAAGAATCTGGTTGGTGAGTTACATGTTAGACTGTCTTTTGTCGAGGCAGTTAAGATGGTATCGTCTCTAAAAAGGTACACGAAGGAGACTCTTTCTGATAAGATGACATTGGAGCAGAGAGTTTCTATGCTTACTGCGGAATGTAGTGTGGTTCTTCAGAGCATCACACCTGAGAAACCAGAGGATCCTAGACCTTTCGTCTTGCCGTGCAAGATTGAATCTCTGACATTTGAGAGATGACTGTGTGATTTGGGATCATGAGTTAGTGTGATGCCTTTATTTGTATCCCAGTGGCTAAATATGATCAACTACAAGCCCACTAGGATGTCTCTAGTTCTAGCTGAATAATCCATTCAACGCCAGTGGGAATTCTCTACAACATTCCAGTCAGAGTTGGAGAAGGCTACGTATACATATATTTTGTAGTCTTGGAGATTGAAGAAAAGCCTAAGGATCCTATAATCCTAGGCAGACCGTTCTTATCCACTGCTAGAGCCATGATTGATGTGCAGAACGGTTAAATTGATCTCAATCTTGGGAAGTTGACTATGAGGTTCAATATCGAGAAGTCTATGAAGATGCCAACCATTGATGGACACACTTTCTGGGTAGACACGCTAACTGACGTGATAGAGGAGTCTGTTGAGGAGTTGTACACAGAGGACCCACTACGAGTCGCTTTGACTCAAATTGAGAGCGAATATGGGTTTTTGAATGAAGAAACTTCTGTGGTTGCTGCGTTGCTGGACTCAGAACTTACTATTGAGAAGTAAGTCGTGTACATCAAGCTCAATGAGCCATCATCACCTACGACATTTACGGCTATTCTGGTGAGTTCGAAGTCTGATTGGAGCGAGCTGAAAGCTCTGAAACTCGAGCTCAAGTCATAGCCTGCAAGATTGAGGTATGTTTTCTTAGGCACCAATTCTACATACCCTGTGATTGTCAATGCTAACTTGAATAATGCTGAGACTGCCTTGCTTCTTTCAATGTTGAGGAAGTATAGAAAAGAATTGAGGTATTCTTTGGATGATATCATAGGTATTTCTCAAGATCTTATGTATGCATAGGATCCTCTTGGAGGATGATTCCAATACTTCCATCGAAATCAGAGGAGACTCAATCCAAAGCTGATGAAAGTTATCAAGAAGGAGATTATGAAGCTTTTGGGTGCATGCGTGATTTACCCCATCTCAGATAGCACATGGGTGAGTCCAGTTCACGTAGTCCCAAAGAAAGGTGGGATCACTGTCATCACAAACGAGAAGAACGAGCTCATCTCCACCAGAACAATCACTGGCCATAGAATGTGCATTGACTATAGGAAGTTGAACTCGTCCACGAGAAAGGATCACTTTCCACTTGATTTTATTGATCAAATGGTGGAAAGACATGCTAATCACTCTTATTACTATTTTCTTGATGGTTATTCAAGTTTCTTTTAGATTTCCATTCATCTAGCATACCAAGAAAAGACTACATTCACGTGCCCTTATGGAACATATGCTTACCGGAGAATGCCATTCAGACTATGCAATGCACCAACAACCTTCCAGCGATGCATGATGTCCATTTTCCCTGATTTGATCGAGGATGTCATGGAGGTTTTTATGGATTATTTCTCTGTTTATGGATCATCGTTTACTAACTGTCTATCTAAACTTTGTAGGGTCTTAGAGGGATTTGAAGAGAAGCACATGGTTTTAAACTAGGAGAAGTGCCACTTCATGGTGCAAGATGGGATTGTTCTTGGTCACAAGATTTCTGAGAGGGGCATTGAAGTAGACAAAGCGAAAATTGAAGTGATGACAAGTCTGCAGCCTCCTACTTCAGTCAAGTATATTCGAAGCTTCCTAGGACATGGAAGCTTTTACAGGCGATTCATCGAAGACTTCTCTAAGATTGCTAGTCGTCTTATCTGTCTCCTCTAAAAGGATGTTAAGTTTGATTTTGACTCTGATTGATTGTTAGCCTTTCAGGAAATCAAGGAGGCTATAGTTAATGCTCCAATTTTGCAGGCACCGGACTGGGATTTTCCTTTCGAGGTGATGTGTGACGCTAGTGACTACGCAATAGGGGCAGTTCTGGGTCAGAGAAAGGATAAGAAGCTCCATGTGATTTACTACGCTAGCAGAACACTTGATGACACTCAGATCAAGTATGCTACTACGGAGAAAGAGCTTTTGGATGTGGTTTATGCATTTGAGAAGTTCAGACAATATCTGGTGGGATCCAAAATCATTGTTCACACAATCATGCGACTTTGACGTATATTATGTCTAAGAAGGATGCTAAACCGAGACTGTTGTGATGAGTATTGTGGCTACAGGAGTTTGATCTGGAGATTCGAGACAAACATGGCGTAGAGAAAGGAGTTGCAGACCACCTATCTCGTTTGCGAGTTGAAGTTGAGACTCCACTCGATGACAGTCTCCTTGAAGAAAATGTCTATATGGTTACCTTGCTGGAGGATGAATTCATGGATAGAGTTGATTGTTTTGCCATTTGAAAGATTCATGATGAGATTTCTTAGTTTGCAGATTTTGCAAATTATCTGATTGCAGAAGTGGAGCCATCGAATTTCGCAGGCTGTGCGAAGAAGAAGTTTCTTCAAAAATGTTAGACATTGCTTTTGGGATGATCCTTTTCTCTACAAAAGATGCTCTGATGGACTTTTTCGCAGGTGTATTCCAAAGATACAAGTCTAGGGAATTATATACCATTGCCATGGTTAAGCATATGCTGGCCATTTTGCTACCTTCAAGATTGTTTTCAAGGTACTACAAGCAGGTGGCCTACTATGTTTAAAGACACCCATGACTTCATTTCCAAGTGCGATGCCTGTTAGAGAAAAGGCAACTTCAACAAGAGGAACGAGATGCCTCAGAACTTCATCTTGGAAGTTGAGGTCTTTGATGTATGAGGTAATGATTTCATGGGACCATTTCCACCGTCTTATGGAAATCAATACATCTTGGTTGCCGTTGACTATATTTCCAAATGAGTTGAGGCGCTGGCCAGTCCTACTAATGACGCCAAGGTCGTCTTAAAGATGTTCAAGTCAGTGATCTTCCCGCGATTTGGGATTCCCAGAGTTGTTATTAGTGATGGGGGATCTCACTTTATCAATAGGCTGTTTGAGAGTATGATGAAGAAGCATGGAGTTTGACATAAGGTAGCCACACCATATCATCCTCAGACCAGTGGTCAAGTGGAGATTTCTAACAGAGAGATCAAAGGAAACCTGGATAAGATGGTTGGCAAACGCAGAAAGACTTGGATACTAAGCTTGATGAAGCTGTATGGGCATACCACATTGCGTACAAGACTACCTTAGGCACGATGCCTTATAATTTGGTCTATGGGAAGTCTTGTCACTTGCCTGTTGAGTTGGAGTACAACGGATTATAAGCTACTAAGTTAATGAATTTTTACATCAAGCCAATGGCTTAGAAGGAGATGATTCAGATCAACGAAGTCGATGAGATATGATTGAATGCCTAGGAAAAAACGAGGATCTAAAAAGAGAGAACAAAGGCATTCCATAACAAGAAAATCATTCTGCGCCATTTCGCTACAGAAGATCAGGTACTTCTATTTAACTCACGTCTGAAATTTATTCCAGGAAAGCTCAAATCATGTTTGTCGGGGCCTTTCAAAATTGCTATGGTGAGACCATACGGAACTATAGTTCTTGATGAAAATGGAAGGAGGTTTACCGTGAATGGCACATGACTGAAGCAATACTTTGCAGACGTGCCATCTGACGAAGGAATTCAAATTCCTTTGATGGATCTATTCACCGTCGGTTGTGGTCAAAAACGATAATATCAAAATCAACACCCAAGACTTCCGAATAACTCCCAAGAGAGCTCAAGAGACAAATTTCAGGGTGATAAGAAATCACCGTAAACATCAGATAACCGCATCACTTTGAAGACACGAGCAAGGTTTAGTCACCCGTTGGCGACTCATCACGAAGTCTAGTCACCCATGGGCAACTAGACACGAACAAGGTCTAGTCGCCCACAGGTGACTAGACTCTCGACAAAGTCTAGTTGCCCATGGGTGACTAGACTCTTGATAAAGTCTAGTTGCCCATAGGAGATTAGACACGGACAATGTCTAGTCGCCCATGGGTGACTAGACTCTCGACAAAGTCTAGTCGTCTATGGGCGACTAGACATGGATAACGTCTAGTTGCCCACGGTTGACTAGACCATGTTCTCTTCATCATCATCACTTTCGGATCTTTGCTTGAATGTCTCTCATTTCGTCTTGATTGGAGATCACGTAAAAGTTTTGCGATAACGATCGTAAAGTCTTGTTTTTTTCGTAAAAACTTCGTATCGATCGTATAAAACGATAACAGTTAATTCGAACACCAATATTATCTTTACTATATGATTGGTCTTATCATTTCGTGAAACAATCACCTTGTAATCGCCCGAAGAACAACTTCTCCGAAAGAAGGCCCAAAACGCGACAAAATTTCGAACGAGAATGGGCCCAACTACGTTGAAAATTTACCCGAGTTCCGCGAAAGATAAATGAAAAAACGATAAATGCCAAGTTTAGAGATAAATATGGAAAAATCGAGAAGATAAGGAAGATTTCCGTGAAACGATAGACTTGAATCATAAAAGGAATATTTCTGTGGAAGGATATTCTCAAATTGGGGGCAGAAAAAGAAAGAGAGGCGAAGGAGAGGGACGCAGACACACATAAATTTCTACATAACTTAGCACATAGAGTAATTAGGTTATTTTTCGTTTTTGTTAGCGAGCTGTGACTTAACTAGGTTTACAAATCTTACGTTGTTAGAACTAGGGAGCGCGCTGGCAGCTCCTGCAGCCAAGACTTATCACATGTTGTAATGCTCACACGCAAATTTAGAATAAGATCTCGATTGCTCAATTCTTTTTTCGTTTCCTTTTTTTACTTTTACTTTGTATGTTATTTTGTTTTCTGATCTCTTGACGTTTGGCTTAGCAGAAATCTGGGACCTCAAGGAAAGTTAGGGTTTTCTAGCTTTCCTCTGATTACAAAAATCGACAGTGTAAATTTTGGTTCCCACAGTTTGCCGCAAGAAGGAGGGTATTCGCAAACTTTTCACACCGATTCACAGAACGTTCAAGAAACGATATGTCTAAACTAACAGACGATGTTGTCGTCTCTTTCAAGGATAGAGCATAGGCCAATCAGGCTAACCCTCACAACGATATCCTTGTTATCGAGTTGAAAATTCAAAATATCGATGACATAAGAATATTAGTCGACACTGGATGTTCCGCTGGTATTATCTTAAAAAACACTCTCGAGAGAATGAAAATCAAACTCTCTGAAATCACAGAAAGTCCGAGCCCAGTGATAGGCATCTCGGGAGAAACTACTATGACCCTCGACTCGATTAATCTTACGGTTAAAGCATGGAGCGTAGCAAAAATCATGGAGTTCTTAGCTGTATATCGCCCCACTTCATACAATGCGATCATGGGCGTTCCATAGCTAAACTCCATGCAAGTTGTACCATCTACATACCGTTACTGTCTCGAATTTCCAACCCCCTTCGGAATCGAAACAATCTAGGGAGACCTAACATATCGCAGGCCTGTTTCCTTGCTGAACTAAAGCGTAAAAACACAACGACAGAAGCTCTCTCCCAAACGAAAAAGAAAAAAGGTTCTATCGAAGACACATCAAAACAAGATCAAACCAAGATCTTCTGGCAGTTACGGAAAGCTGAAACCTTGGGAGAGAAATGTGAATTGACTTGCGAGCCCATTGTCTCGGTATGCCTCGACGAAGAGTTCTCTGAGCATTGCATCGAAATCGGTGCTAATCTCCGTGATCCCATAAAAACACAGCTTATAGCTTTCTTGAAAGAGAACCTTCACACGTTCGCTTGGACTGAAGAAGACATGCTAGGAATTGACATCAACATGACATTTTATGAACTCAACACGAATCCAACTTTCAAACCTGTTGATAGCTCAAGTTTTCGCCCGAGATAACACTGCAAGCGCACAGATGTATGTTGTAGTGGTTCGGAATCGAATCCACAGAGACCAAAGGAAGCACGAAGAGCTAAGGCTAAAAAGATGTTTTGTAAGATGATGCAAATATCAAAATAAAGAAAGCAAAGAAACGCAGGCAGCAAACGACGAGGTTGTAAAACAATCAAAGAAGTGTTGGGCATCGGGTATACTCAGGGAAACAATTCATGGTTGATTCAAACTACAGACTAGGGAAGAGGTTAAGAACCGTCTTGAACTCAAATTCTAATGTGGAACTGATCTACTTCTGTACTCATAGCTCCCCGTCTATTATAAATCTCAAGACTAACTTCCGTTGACGTTCGATTTCTAATCATGCATTAATAGTAGATTTGATAAGTTCACAATTCACTTAAACATCAACTTCGGTTGGCTTAAGAAGAATTTCTCATCTAAGATCCTTTCAGGCATTTAAACATTCATCTTCTAGCAGTTAAATTACCTAAGTTCAGAAACTAAGTGATCAATTCAATTTCATGCATTACGAACAATCATAGATGAAGATCCATTAGATTTTATCCCTAATCATGCGATTCTATATCAACAGCTCAGGAATCCCCTCTGTGAGAACCCTAAACCCAATGAACAGACTACTCACTCATGTAAATAGCAAAAACACATATCATATTCATGAGAGACATGATTGTATTATGCATAAACAAGAGTAAAAAGAGGGTTTCGATGACTTCTCGATCTGAAGAAAAAAAAGACTTCTTCTCCTTAGGTTACAAACTCTCTCTCAACTCTTTAAAACTCTCTAAAAGTGCATTATGAAAAGGAAAACATGAGCTTAGGTCTTTTTGTTGTAATCCGGTTTGAAATAAGTTCGGTCTGGTTCTTTGTAAAATCGGTCCGCACATCGGGACAGGAATCGATCGATCCAGACAGGGATCGGTCAATTTGTGTCCAAATTCCTGGGTATTTTCCAGCTTTGTATGAACACTTCTTTCGACGCTTGAAATCCATCCAAAATGCTTTCTTTTCGCACATTCAAGCTCGGATATTGTAAAAACAACAAAGAACACAAATCTGCGCCAAAACAATCAGAATAGATACTAAAAACCTTAGATCTCGTGTGAAAACCGTAGTAAAAACCTACTAAAATACTAACACATTAAATCCCCCAGACTTGAATCTTTGCTTGTCCTGAAGTAAAGGAAACGAAGATTAAGCTTGCGGGAAAAGAAACTCAAAAACCAATGGATTGTATACATTCAAATAAACTTACTCTACGCTACTTTCGCTAACCAATAAGACTCATAACAGTTAGAACATTCTCCCCAAGAATAGTTTCATAACCTCCCAAGCCCATCCATACTCTAAAATCTAGACCTGCAAACTGAGCTTCCATGTTAATAACTCTCTACATTCAATTAAAAAGGGCGTTAAACTTTTCACCAAGGAACTCATAAATCAAGGAATCAAGCTAGGCATTTAAGGCTTTTAAGTGGTGAGGCTTAGAGTGTTTGGGGGTATTAAAACTGCGTTAGAAATGCAAGACATTATGCAAAATCACAGGAGAGAAAGAGTATATTAATATCCATGTCCCCTAACTACCCAAGTACAAATCACCAATAAGAAAATAAACCAAATATGTGCATTCNGACCACCTAAACATCCAACACCAAGAAATCAGACACTCAGGATCGTGTCTAACCCTCCTAAATTGTTCAATCCTACCTAAGCAATTAGAAGGATCACGTCTACCTTATTCTCTCCATTGTTTTTACACATGTGTGAACATAAGATGAAAAAGAAAT
>OVAN01014709.1:0-11841 GCA_900406275.1 Anastatica hierochuntica
CTCTTTGATTATTCAATATCTTATGGTAATCAATATTATCGTCATCATTTGATTATCATGTAATACTTATTCAAAGTCAATCTAAGTCTACGATTAATCCATCTTTTGCTCATACGGGATTCAGCCCACGCAATCTCTCCCTAACCTAACCTTGATCACGAAAATTAGGAGGTGAGTTTAATCCCTCACATNTGAGTTTAATCCCTCACATACACCATTAGGGAGATCCTTGATGATGGATCATCTAAGAGACCTCATGATGTGACCCCTGTTATGACTGTGATGGATCCTTCCCAGGTCTCTGGGAAGAGAATCGTTGATGATCCAGTGGGTGACTTTGATATTGTTCTCACTGAAAGACCCTTGGCTGTTGTTGACGAAGAACCTCCTCGCGAGGGTGATCCTAGCCTAGTGATATCTAGGGGGAAAGGGGAGGTTGAGCTTCCTCCATCTAAGAGGGCGAGGTCTGACTCTAGTGACAGATCTTACAAGTCTGCTCCCTCAACCTCAAGGGGTGGCCAAGGCTCTTGGAGCTTCACCCACTCTAAGTCGGGGTCTGTGCTTGAGGATGCTTGGGGCATGGCTACACTAATGCGCCACATGAAGCAGGTAGATGCTCCTTCCCAGCCATTAACAACCTATCCAACAGTAAAGGGTATGTGGACGTTTCTTATCATCTGGGTCAGGTATGTAAACTCTTTGACCTTTTATTGATGAGTTTTAGCCTTAACTATTGATGGGTTACTGACCCCCTCTTTTTTGTTTTCATTGTGCAGCTGGCCAATGCTTTCAACAGATCATTTCTTGAATATGAGGAGCAATTCCGGGGCTTTCCTGATCCTAAGGAGCTAGAGGATGTCAAATCATCCTTCTTGGAGACCAAGGCCCAGCTTGATCAGTTCAGGTCCCAAGCTTTAGGACTTCAGGCTCAGGTTGAGGAGCTGAAGTCCCAACTGAGTTTTTTGAAAGGAATGAATGCGGACCTCAGCTTAGAGCTTCAGGTTAAAGGTAGCAGGATTGCTGCTCTTGAGAGTGCCAAGAAGACGGCTGATGCTCAGGTCCTTGACCTGGTGGGGGTAAATAACGAACTTATCGAGAACAAGACTAATGAGGTTCGTCTTGCTGTGAGGAGAGGTAAGAAGGAAATGGTGAATGCCGATGAAGCAATCTTAGCTACGATTAAGGAGAAATTTCAGAGGAAGAAGGAGGAAGTGAGTGCCCATATCTATGCTCAAGAGATCCAAGCCAACATTGAGCTCCTGACCAGTCTTATCTCCAAGGAGATTTCAAGTGTCCAAGCGGAGCATGAACGGTTGGTAGCCCTACTCCCAAAGGCTACGGCTAATTGGGACAAATCTCAAGTCTCTGACTTCTCTTTGAGCAAGCTTCCTCTGCCTCAGGTCTCTGAGGGCTCTGAGGTTCAGGCTGTCTCAGTGCCGGAGGTTACTAATCAGAGTAGGTCAGGTGAGTTTCGGCCTAACCTTGGATTAGTAGGTGTTGAGGGGATTCGGGAGCAGGTGTCGAAGGAGACGGAAGATCAGGAGGCCGGGGCACAAGACGGATGATCGCCAGATGACTTTAAGCTTTTAATTATGTTTTTTGGACTTAATGCCTTATAAGGCTTTTTTCTTTCTTTTTTGAACTTTCTTTTGGAGCTTGGAGAGGCTTTTAAACTTTTAAACTCGGAGCCTGGAGAGGCCTTTAAACTCATGAACCTTTCGATGCGTGTTAATGCATTTTATCTTAGGTACTTTGGTTTCTGAATTGCTTATGTTATTGTGCAATCATCCCTTTTGGTCATGACGTTAAGTTCCTCATTGGGTTTTAGGTCCCAGGTAATTTAACTTTCTGAATAGGAGGTTTCTTCATTGTCTTAGGTTTCAAGACAGTCCGCTTGCCCCCAAGGCTCTTGTACTATTTATTTACTCGTGCCTTTTAAGGCTCCTTATTCATTTCGGGCTTCGTAGGTGCCTAAAGGGGCTCGGAAGCCTGTTAGGACTTAGGTGTAGAGATTCGATTGTTAGGGCCCTAAGGTCCCTTGATTATTTCAAACCTTCGGGCTCTTTGGCTAGATTAGACTTGGTCTCGATGTGCTCTGAGTATTTTTCATATGCTCAGGTTTCTAGGAACCTGATTGAATTGATAGGATTTTAAGACCTTTTAGGAGTTGAGGTTTTTAGGAACCTGAATAAATTGATAGAATTTTAAGACCTTTTAGATGTCTAGGTTTCTAGGAACCTGAATTTGGTTGATAGGATTTTAAGACCTTTTAGATGTTTAGGTTTCTAGGAACCTGATTTTGATTGATAGGATTTTAAGACCTTTTAGATGTTTAGGTTTCTAGGAATCTGATTTTAGTTGATATGATTTTAAGACCTTTTAGATGTTTAGGCTTCTAGGAACCTGATTTTGATTGATAGGATTTTAAGACCTTTTAGATGTTTAGGTTTCTAGGAACCTGATTTTGATTGATAGGATTTTAAGACCTTTTAGATGTTTAGGTTCTGGATACCTGATTGAATTGATATGATTTTAAGACCTTTTAGGTGCTTAGGTTTCTAGGAGCTTGAATTTGTTATGAACAGTACATGTATCAATGTTCGGAATCAGACAGTATGGATGCGTTGTAGTTCAGGGGTCAGTTGTTTGATGGTTAGAATTCATGCCTATCGAGACATCTGACTTACTGAGATAGTGGTTATTGGCGAAGTGGGGCTGCGCTCATTGAAGGAGCTGCCTACGTACCCTGTCAAGGGATCAAGCCTAACGTAGTTTGATTTTTCGGGTACCTAATGGTAGTACTTTTTTAGATTCATGGCATTCCATGATCGTATCTTTGGTACCCCGGTTTGCACCTTTACAAGCTTATAGATGTCGGGTC
Source organism: Anastatica hierochuntica (assembly GCA_900406275.1). Classification (NCBI taxonomy): domain Eukaryota; kingdom Viridiplantae; phylum Streptophyta; class Magnoliopsida; order Brassicales; family Brassicaceae; genus Anastatica; species Anastatica hierochuntica. The sequence continues at coordinate 2,882 of OVAN01014709.1, forward strand.
TCACCACATGGTGATCCGGTACGGACCCTCCCAGTTGGTCCCGAGTTTTCCGATGCCTCGCTCTTTGTTGTTTTCGAATACTTTTCGAAGTACAAGATAACCGATCACGAATCTACGTGACTTGACCTTGGAGTTGTAATGTCGTGCCATTGCCTGCGGGTAGTTTTGAATGCGGGCAAAGGCTTGATCTCATCGTTCCTCGATCAAGTCAAGGTTGTCCAGGAGTAGCTGGTCGTTGGCTTCTGGGTTTGAGGTACATAGGCTCCGCCGGAGGCTTCCAACGGAGACTTCGGCGGGAAAGACAGCTTCCATCCCGTAGGCTAAAGAGAAAGGGGTCTCTTCAGTTGCCCTTCGCGGGGTGGTTCGACATGCCCACAAAACCTCTGGGAGTCTGTTGGCGCAGGACTTTTTTAAGATACCTGGACGTTTTTTGAGGTTAGCTAATACTGACTTATTAGCGGCCTCTGTGTGACCGTTCCCTTAGGGGTACCTCAGAGTAGAGGTAGTGAGGCGTATGTTCCAGGTGTCGCAGAATGACCTGAAATCTTCTAATGTGAATTGAGATCCATTTTCAGTGACGATTTCGTATGGAACTCCGTGGCGACATACGATATCTCGCCACACGAAGGCTTCTACCTCGACCCTCGTGACTTATTGGAGAGCTTCTGCTTCTATCCATTTTGTGAAGTAGTCGGTTAAAACTAATACGAAACGTAACTTCTTCTGTCCGCCTGAGGGTACGAATGGCCCAATGACATCCATGGACCATCTCATAAAGGGATATGGTGCCGATATGGAGGATATTTTTTCGGTCGGCTGATGGATTATCGGGGCATGCCTCTGGCATTTGTCACACTGGGCAGAGTAGGTTTCGCAATCTGCGATTATAGTCGGCCAGAAATAGCCCTGTCTTTTTATTAGGATGGCTAGTGCTCGGCCACCCGAGTGGTTTCCACATGAGCCTTCATGTACCTCTGCCATGAGTCTAAGGGCGTCAAGGCCATGGACACACCTGAGGTATGGTCCCAAGATGCTTCAAATGTAGAGATTGGATTCGATAATGCAATATCTTGCACTTAATGCTTTGAATTTTCGAGCCTCCCACTTATTGGGGGGGCTATACCCTCCCGAATGTATTGCATAATTGGAATTTGCCAATCCAGTCTTCCGAGTACTTTGTCGTGGAGAGACAAAGTAGGATTTTGCGTTGGTTCAGGTTTCGAGTCGTTGCCTAACTCTTCTTGAGTCGGGATCGTGCCCCCGGAGGTATTTCTAGGAATCAGGCTCCTCGGAGGTTCTGTTCTCAAGAATACCTTATGTGTTGTCATTGGATTCGCAATTCTAGGCCATGCCCCCGGAGGCATTATGTGGATTGTCCTCAGGTAGAGTTTCGCTTTCGGGGTTGATGGTAGTGCAAATGCTTGGCCTTTGGACCTGCTTCGTGCCCCTCGAAGCTCGCCTTTAGTTTTTGGGAACCAAAAGGTGGTGAAGATTTGAATAAGGGACTCGCGTCGGATAGATGCGGTAGCTATTCTCGAGGGTTGAGCTTCCTCTTCGTATTCTTCTAGGTTGGATTTGATCGCATCTTTTGTTGCTATGTCGATGTTGGGCTTTTCTATACCTTCCACATGTATTATTCTTTTAACGAGGGGGTCGAAGGTGGATGCTAGAGCGTCAGCAGAGGATTTTCTCCATGTGGGATCCTCGTAAGTTCGAATTTGTCAAACTGTTTGGTGAGGTTTTGAACAACCTTGAGGTATGCCCCCATTCGTTCATCCCTTGTTTCGTACTCCCCATGAAACTGACTAGCTACCAACTGAGAGTCGCTGTAAGCATTCAGTTCTCGGATCCCGAGCCCTATTGCTAGCTTTAAACCTACGATCAACACTTCGTATTCAGCCTCATTATTTGAGGCATTGAAGCCTAATCTATAAGATTGTTCTATCACTTCTCCCGTTGAGGAGACTAGGCTTAGACCAATCTCGGAGCCCTGCTTCGAGGAGGCTCCGTCGACATGGAGCGTCCATTTTGGGGCTACGGAGTTTGTGTCCACGTATTCGGTGGCTAACTCGATGACAAAGTCGGCCAGAACTTGAGCATTAGCTGCTGTTCGCGGTCGATATTCGATGTCATATTCGCTAAGCTTGATGGCCCACTTAGCAAGGCGTCCGGATTGGCTAGGATTGTGTAGTATCAAGCGCAAAGGCTGAGACGTCATTACGACGATCGAGTGTGATTGGAAGTATGGCCGAAGCTTCCTAGCTGCCGTGATAACTGCCAGGGCTAGCTTCTCCATAGTTGAATATCGTGTTTCGGCGTCTATTAGGCTTTTGCTGGTAGAATAAACAGGTTTCTGTTCGTTATGTTCCTCCCTTACTAGCACTCCGCTCACAGCTGCTGGGAAAACAGAGATATAAAGGTACAGAGGTTCCCCTTCGACTGGCTTGGAAAGGATCGAAGGCTGGGAAAGGTAGGCTTTTTTGCTTGAAGGCTTCCTCGCATTCTTCGTCCTACAGAAACTTTTTGTTGTTTCGTAGGAGCCTGTAGAACGGAAGACACTTTTCGGTTGAGCGGGAAATTAACTGATTCAAGGCTACGATTCGCCCAGTCAACCTTTGCACCTCTCTGGTCGTTCTTGGTGACAGCATTTATAAGAAGGTGGCTATTTGGTTTGGGTTGGCTTCGATTCCTCGCTCTGTCACGAGGTACCCGAGAAATTCTCCAGATGGTACCCCGAAGGTGCATTTAGCGGGATTGAGTTTCATGTCATACTTGTTGAGGATATCGAAGCATTCTTTGAGATGATTGACATGGTCATCTCCGCTGGCGGATTTGACGAGCATATCATCTATATAGACCTCAATCATTTTTCCAAGTTGTTGGGCGAACATTTTATTCACAAGCCTTTGGTAGGTGGCTCTAGCGTTTTTTAGTCCAAAAGGCATGAATTTATAACAGTAGATCGCACGCTCTGTTATAGAGGCGGTTTTTTTTTGTCATTTGGGTCCATCATTATTTGATTGTATCCCGAGAAAGCGTCCATGAAGGAAAATAATTGATGGCCCGTTGTGGCCTCGACTAGTCGGTCGATGTGGGGTAACGGGAAGCTGTCTTTAGGACATGCTTTGTTCAAGTCTATGAAGTCTACGCCGGTCCTCCACTTCCCATTTTTCTTTTTGACAAACACTGGGTTGGCTAGCCAGTCTGGATAATGGACTTCCCTGATTGCGTCTACTTTCATTAGTCGGTCGACGTCGTCGTGGACTGCTTGAGCCTTCTCGAGGCCAAGCTTGCGCCGCTTTTTCTTTACGGGTTTAAACATCGGTCTACGTTTAGCTTATGTGTCGTTACCCATGGATCGATGCCTTTCATGTCGTTAGTATTCCAAGCAAAGGTTCTGACGTTTTCTGCAAGGAAGCGTATGAGCTTGTCTTTGACGTGGGAAGGTAACTCTGACCCGATGCGAGCGCATTTTTTGGGGTAAGCTTGATCGATGCAAACTTGTCCGGTGAGGTTCTGTGGAGGACCTCAGATGTTTTGCTGCATCGCCTGCTGTTCCCGGATTTGTAATTTCTATTGAGGGTATTCCTTTATGATTTGGAACCCTCCCAGGTACCAAATTCTCGATATTTTCTGGCTACCTTGTACTGTAGCTACCCCTATTGGAGTTGGGAACTTGACACATTGGTGATATGTCGAGGCTACGGCTCGCATTTTATGAATCCACGGCCTGCCGAGTACCGCATGAAATGGGGCCAGTTTGTCGATTACTACGAAGTTGACCATTTTCATAACTCCTCCGGCTATAACTGGGAGTTTGATGGTTTCCAGTGAAGTGGTTGTTTCCCCGGAGAAACCCACGAGGTTGGCCTTCTGACCAGATATCTCATAATCGTCTATCTCCATGCCTTTTAAGGCATTGTAGAAAATAAGGTCTACGGAGCTCCCGATATCCACCATTAGCTTGGGTACCTCGTACCCAGCCACATTAAGAGTTATGACTAATGCGTCATCATGAGGCCGGTCGAGCTCCAAAGTTTCACTCTCCCAGAAGGAGATTTTAGTATTGGGCTCCTGATCAGACGGTCTCGGTTGGGTACTAGACTCGGCCTTTCGCAGGTGGCCTTTAATTGAGTTCACAGACTCTCGGCAAATATTTGAGCCTCCGAGGATGTAATCAACTCTGGATTCGGAGAGCTGCCGATTCGACGCCTTTTCGAATAAGACAGCCATTGTTCCTTCAGGTAACAGTTTCGGAGCCACCATACGAAGGCTCTTCCCCTCTGGAAGTTTCCCGAGGATCATGTCGATTCTTTTCTTTGGAGCAGGAGGTGGCGAATCGATTTCCTTTTCTAGAGACATGTTCTGCTTCGGAGATGCCTCCCTTGGGGCTCTCTTTTGGAAGGGCGGTGGCTTTCTGAGGTCTACGTCCTTTATTTCGCCGGCAGCAAACTTTGCTGCCAGCTGTCGCCGAAGGTCCCAGCATTCCTCTATGAAATGACCCTTCCTTTCGTGGTATGAACAGAATTTGTTCTCATCAAATGACTTAGTCCAGGGGGCTTTGCCCGTTGTTGCGACAAGTTTGTCTTCCTGTAACTCGTCAACCGCATACAAATGTTCTCCTTGGGTCTGGTTGCTGCGGAAGTTACCTTTCTTAGCTTGACCTCTTGCTTCTTGAGGGTCATCTTTCGAGTAGGTTTGAGGCTTCTTATGGATTTTATCCATCGCAGCAGTTTCTTCTTCGAGCGTAATAAACTGGGATGCTCTGTGGAGAGCATCATCAATCGTGGGTGGAGGATTGATAGTGAGTTCTGAGCAAAACTCTGAACGGTACTGGAGCCCTCTTCGGAGCGCCTCTATGGCAACCTGATCATTGGGGTTCGAGAGCTTGGTTCTGACTGCTTTGAATTTTTCTAAGTAAACTTGGAGCGTGTCTCCGACTCCTTGTCGAATCTTCCACAGGTCTGTTTCAGAAGCCTGTTTTCGAATGTGAGTCGAATACTGCTTTACGAAAGCACTAGTTAGTTGGTCAAAGCTATCTATCGAATTTGGCTCGAGGCCTGAGAATCATTAGAGGGTTGTGTCTGTCAGGTTCTCAGCAAAGCTTCGGCAATAGCCTGCCTCGCATTCCGCGCGCGTAAAGTGAGCTTTGACAATGGCTAATCTGAAGGCTCTTAGATGAGCCTTAGGATCCGAGATCCCGTCAAATTTTGGAATTCGAATTTTTCTTGTATCTCTTATGTAAGAGTTCGCTATTCTGTTCATAAACGGGGTTCCTCGGGTTTCCTCTATTATGCTTTCGATTTGAGGGGCCGAGCTTGTGGCCTTATGAACTTGCGCATTTAGCTTCTGAAGAGCCGCATGTGTTCTTTCCATGAATCTTCGGATAGCATCGAGGCTGTCTAGACGTAAGGTGTCCGAAACGTCAATAGACACCTGCTCGAGAGGTTGTAGCTGGACCCACTCCGGATTTGGGCCCCAGATACCTGGAGATCCATGCCTTTCTCGACCCCTAGGGCTGTTTTGCCTAGTGTGATCGGTCAGGGGGCCTGGAAAGACTATGTATGCACCTCCTGATCTCTGTCGAGTCTCCGAGGGAACGGACTGATTACGTCCGAAGGTTACATGGGAGGAGGCCCGCCCATTAGCTGAGATCGGAACGTGATCGTTATATCTAGGTATCAAAGGTGGGGGAGGCAGATCGTGCCTTAGCTCGGAGACCTTCTGCGAGACCTGAATAGATCTCGAGCTCGTGCTGGCTAGATTGCTTCCCATTGCCATGGTGGCTAACGGGTTAGGTGCAGGAGCGATTCCTGTGTCAGGCGTCGAAGGAGGGGGTTCCTGCCTTTCGGGTATCATGTGAACAGGAGAGAACTCGAGGCGTCCTCGAGGGAAGGTCGAATCAGTGATCAGATCTCGAAAGGTCACCCCTAAACCTCGTCTCTGCGAAGGCTGAGACGAGTGGACCAGCGATCTTGTATCCTGTTCAACCTGTTGCTGTCGAGATGCCATTGGTGGACCAACCGTTCATTTTCTTGGGTTCGACTTACCAATTGTAGCATCATATGTCGGATCTCAGACAGCTGATCCGAAACCTGGCTCGTAGTTGATGCTGAGAGCCGAGATCCAGGTAGATTCTGTTGGTCAGGACCTCCAAGCGTCTGTGGTCTCGGAGTGTGGCCATCAGATAGCCTCCGAGAGGCCAGCCAAGAATCAACAGGTTTTGGTCGATCTTCCGTGACGTGAGGGAACTCATTTGGAAGGTCGGAGCAGCGAGGTTCCGGAAGTCTGGAACCTTCGTGAGTCGATGAGCTATTGCTCGGCGTCAGTGGCAAGGATCCGCATTGATTCGAGCCACCATTAGTTGGATCCATATTCTTAGCTAGCTGAGTAAGGGATTCGATTACTTATCCCCACAGGCGGCGCCAAATTGTGAGGGTTAGATCTCGCAATTGATATTGATTAGGTTTAGAAGAAATAAACTTGTGGAACAAAGTGGGAACGAATCCCGTTTGAGCTAAACAATGGATCGAATGGGTATGTTACTTTTTATTAGTAATCGATGACAGTTTTACAAGGAGAATGAATGTTGAATAAAGAATCTAAGACCAAAAATATAAGAAGAAAATGATGTTCTCCAAGGCCAGAGTGCCATCCTCTCCTCGATATCTCCTCCTCTTTTATATCTCTCAGCTATCCTTGAAGTCAGGTACCAGTCTCCGAGATCTCCTCTCCCGAGATCTCGGCAACAGCTTTTTCTTCCTTGACTACTGAAGCGACGTCGTTTCTTCTCTCCCGCTGCTCTTCCTTAAGTGGGCCTTTGAAAATTCTGACTCATTCAATTCTTTAAGCCTTTATCCATTTCCTTTCTTTAATGGGCTTACGAAACTTGGATCCAACAAGTTGCAAGACTTTTTAGAACAATTCTTAGTAAACAAATTATTTTTATTATTTTATTATTTTTTGGTTTATAACATTTGTTAGAACACTCCACTAAAGACTAAAAACAAAACAATGATGAGTCACAACAACAGTGGAACAAATGCTCTAAAAAACAAAACAAAACAAAAGCTTCACTAAGTACACCAAATTTATCTATACTCAATAGTATTTTCTAAAAAACATCTTGAATTTTTTTTTGTATTTGCTCCGTATTTCATCAGCGTTTTCCTGATTTATATATTCATTCGATGATTAATTGCATTTTCGTATCCGAACAACCTTTAAAATTTGGATATTAACTTGGATATCCGATATATATATTCCACAGAAGTTTGAAATCATTCAAAAAGTTATACAAAACTGATAATTCAACAGAAATTTCAAATTATTTCTTAAAATTTTTATTTTCTTCTTACGCGTAAAATTTCCGTATTTCAGAGCTAATACAGAAATTTAGAAAGCAATATTTCCCTAATTTTAAAACAAAAAAAAATATTTCCCTAATTCCCGGTGCACAAAAATAAAAAAAGAAACAATATTTCTCCTTCGGCGACGGCGCGTGTGCAACACTGACCACCGTGAGAGCGTGAGAAAGATCCAGCAAAAATTAGATAAAAGGAAATATTTTTCTTACCGAACCAAAGAAAGGTTATTAGCAAAACACACAACAGTCTCTCTCTCCCCCAATGGAGAATTCGCCGAGATACAAAGATGCTACGGTGAATCTGATTCCGTCGACGAGATGCAACATCAGCAGCAACAGTAGCTGCACTATGAGCAGCAGCACTGAGAGTAACAAGCCTCCCACAACTCCGACCCATCACATAACCACAAGATCCGAATCTGGTAACCCATACCCGACAACATTCGTCCAAGCCGATTCTTCTTCCTTCAAGCAAGTCGTTCAGATGCTAACCGGATCCTCCGAGAGACCCAAACACCACCAAGCCTCGTCTCTTAAACCGAACCCGACCCAACAACCCGACCCGAGATCCTCCTCTCCTTCTTTCTCAATCCCTCCAATCAAAGCCGTCACAAACAAGAAGCAGTCTTCTTCTTCAGGGTTTCGTCTCTACGAGCGCCGTAACTCCATGAAGAGTCTCAAAATCAACCCGGTTTTTAACCCGGTTAATTCAGCTTTCTCGCCCCGGAAACCCGAGATCCTCTCTCCGAGCATCCTCGATTTCCCGTCTTTAGTGCTCAGCCCTGTGACGCCTCTCATACCCGACCCGTTTGATCGATCCGGGTCATCCAGTCAAAGCCCCAACAACGAGCTCGCGGAAGAGAAAGCAATGAAAGAGAAAGGGTTTTATCTTCATCCATCGCCGGCGACAACTCCGGTGGATTCGGAGCCCCGACTTCTTCCTCTGTTTCCGTTGACTTCTCCTCGAGTCTCAGCCTCAGGTTCTTCTTCAGTTTCTACTTCATGAGAAACCCTTCAATTTTAAATTTCATTCCTTTTGTTATCTTAACTATATATTTAGAATTACATACAAGAGAAATTGTAATGCTGAGATGTTTGCTTAAGGCAATCATGGCTTCGATTTGTATCAATCTCTATGGTTTTATTGGTTTTGGTTGCTCGTCTTTTTGGCTTCTTTTAACTTCATTCTTGATGATACTTCCGCAAATTAACTCTACTAATATCGAATGAATATGAAAATTAAAATACTAGTATTCAACTATATATATTTCGTTAATTAGTTGTTAAGATTATTTTTTCTGAAATTTAGGAAATTATTTAATGTCACTGGTCAAACTTTAGTGAAATGAGAAAACTGAATCATTCAATTGTATTACGAAATCTACTCAAAATTTTCACTATGGACATTAAAATGTTTAAAAGCTTCACTTGATTTACATTTGTCCATTGAAAAAGGAGATTTATTTTTGTGGAAAACTATTTTGCTTGAGTCAAATTCTAATATAACCTTTAAAGGGAAAAAATAATCTACAACAACAAATTTATTCTCACTAACCTTCTTTCTTGTCATATACCTATTTTACCCTCACTTAAA
>OVAN01014710.1:0-11839 GCA_900406275.1 Anastatica hierochuntica
ATGACTCTCGTATTGATATAAAAGGGAAAGGTATGATTGAATTCATAGACCGAAACGGCGAGCTTAGGAGAATGAGTGATGTGTATTTCATCCCAGCTTTGAAGAGTAATATCATTAGTTTTGGACAAGCTACGGAAGCCGGTTGTGATGTAAGAATGAGAGGCGAACAACTAATTATGCATGATAGAGAAGGTAAACTAATTGCAAGAACTACTCGATCAAAGAATCGTCTATACAAGGTGCGTATAGATGTTAAAGAGAATGAGTGCATGCTGTCCACTACGATGAGTGAGTCAACAAAGTGGCACGCGAGATTAGGTCACGTGAATTATGAGACAATGAAGAACATGATTCAAAAGGGACTAGTAGTAGGAATACCGAGTCTAAACATTCAAAAAGATGTATGTGGATCTTGTTTACTTGGAAAACAAACAAGAAAAATCTTCCCACAAACCGCAACATTCAGAGCAAGCCGAGTATTAGAGCTCATATATGGCGATCTTTGCGGGCCAATAACACCAAGTGCAGCCGCTGGGAACAAGTATGTCTTTGTACTTATTGATGATCACTCTAGATTCATGTGGACCATATTATTAAAGGAAAAGAGTGATGCCTTCAGTAAGTTTAAGATCCTTAAAAACTTGGTTGAGAAAGACACAAGAAAGAGCATAGGGATATTAAAAACAGATCGGGGTGGAGAATTCTATTCTCATGAGTTTAATGCATTCTGTGATGCTTCGGGAATAAAGAGACATCTCACGGCACCTTACACTCCTCAGCAAAACGAAGTTGTTGAGAGACGAAACAAAACTTTAATGGGCATGACACGGAGCATCATGAAGCATATGTATGTTCCAAATTACTTGTGGGGCGAAGCGGTGAGACACTCGACATATCTTCTCAATAGACTAGCGACGAGAGCAATAAATGATAAGACTCCTTATGAATTATTTCATGGGAGAAAACCAAATGTGGCTCATCTAAAAACATTTGGCTGCATCGGATATGTGAAGAGTGAGCATCAATACTTGAAAAAATTAGATGACAGATCGCGGATCTTGGTTCACTTGGGTACTGAACCGGATCTAAGGCATATAGAATGCTTGATCCTACAACAAGGAAGATTGTTGTAAGCAGGGATGTTGTCTTTGAAGAAAATAAGAGCTGGAGCTGGAATCAAACACTACTTGAGCAAAGAAAGGGAGGAGACTTTCGGATCATGATCTGAACACATGGAAATCGTGGGATTCAAGCTGTCGATGATGAAGAAGGAGCTGTAGAACCCGAACAGAACATAGAACCAGAACATAATGATTATCCGGAGCAGAGCAATTCAGAGACACATGAACATATTAGTGACGATGATGGTGAAGGATCATCGCAAACTCAGAATCGCAGAGGAGAAGAGTTGCGAGAAGAATCAGGGCAGAACTCGATGCCTTCCTCCTCAAGTCAGGTCGCGACTTCTTCATCACCTACACAGGTCACAACCAGAAGATCCCAAAGACAAATCATGAAATCGAAATATCTAGATGATTATGTCCTATTCTCGGAACTTGAAGGTGAAGAATTGTTAATGATCATTAATAATGAGCCACGAAACTTTGAGGAGGCAAAGGACTCACGAGAATGGATGCTCGCGTGTGATGACGAGATGAATTCGATCACCAATCTGGATTCATGGACACTGGTAGAGTTACCAATGGGAGCAAAAGCAATAGGATTAAAGTGGGTGTTTAAACTCAAACGAAACTCGGATGGGAGCATTAACAAGCACAAAGCGAGACTTGTGGCAAAGGGGTATGTGCAGAGACATGGATTTGATTTCGATGAAGTATTCGCTCCAGTAGCCCGAATAGAGACCATACGCTTGCTCATTAATATCTCTGCTTTGAATGGATGGGAGATCCATCATCTAGATGTAAAAACGGCGTTCCTTCATGGCGAATTGAAAGAGACAGTGTATGTTGCTCAACCGGAAGGTTTTGTGGTAAAGGGTAATGAGGATAAAGTATACAAACTTAAGAAAGCATTGTATGGTCTTAGGCAAGCTCCGAGAGCCTGGAATGATAAACTAAACAAGATTCTCCAAGACCTGAAATTCGGGAAATGCTTGAAAGAACCATCGGTCTATCAAAAGTCTGTAAGTGGAGATATTCTTCTTGTGGCTGTGTATGTAGATGATTTATTTGTTACAGGATCAAATAAAAGGTTGATAGAAGAGTTCAAGGCAGAAATGGCGATGAAGTTTGAGATGTCAGATCTAGGAAGATTGACATACTACGTGGGAATTGAAGTCCATCAATATGAGGGAGGCATTGCGTTAAGACAAACACGATATGCACTAAGAATCTTAGAGGAATCATGTATGGAAGATTGTAATCCTGCTCACATTCCGATGGACCCTGGCCTGAAGTTGGCGAAATCTGAACATGAAAGGGAGATAGAAGCTACGAGCTTCAGAAGAGTTATTGGCTGTCTGCGATACCTGCTTCATACAAGACCTGATTTGTCATTTTGCGTTAGGGTATTGAGTAGACACATGCAAAGTCCTAGAGAATCACATGGAGCAGCATTAAAACATTGTCTGAGATACGTACACGGCACAACTAGTTTCGGCCTTAACTTCAAAAGAGAGGTAAATGGAATGGTGAAATTAGTTGGGTATAGTGACAACAGCTACAATGTGGATCCTGATGACGGTAGGAGTATGACATGACATATATTTTACCTTGGAGACAGTCTTGTGACTTGGTGCTCATAAAAGCAAGATACAGTAGCTCTATCTTCGTGCGAAGCAAAATTTATGGCAGGTACGGAAGCAGCACGACAAGCAATATGGCTCCAAGAATCGCTACAAGAGATCACTGGTGCAGAGGGTGAGAAAGTAGTCATCAAAATCGACAACAAGTCTGCAATTGCCTTAACCAAGAATCCTGTGTTTCACGAACGCAGCAAGCACATACACACAAGGTATCATTTCATCAGAGAGTGTGTTGAAAAAGGCCTAATACAAGTCGAGCATGTTCCCGGAGATGGACAAAGAGCAGACATACTAACTAAAGCATTGGGGAGAATAAAGTTTAAAGAAATGAGGGAACAATTGGGAGTTCATGAGCTGAAGGAGTTCGAGATTAAGCTTAAGGGGGTGAATGTTGAGTTAAGCTTAAGTGAAGACTTGGGGTGCAAGTAAGAGTTGAGATAATGATGGATTTTATTAGGAGTTATCTAATATTATTCATAAGTGTTTTCCTTTAAGTTTTAGGATTTGTGTTTTAGATATAAATTAAGTCGAACAATGACTTTAGATAAGTGAGCTTTTGAGAGATTTGTGAAACTTAGTTTTGAGGGATTTTCTAAGTTAATAAGAAGAGTTTTCTTATTGAATTCTGAGTTTACAATTCACAAGCTTCAGAAAAATGCTGGTTTCCAAAGGGTAATCGTAAACGATTTAGATCGTGTGTAATTGAAATGACGTGACAACTTCTAAAGAAAAGTTTAATTGATGATGTGGAGTCCCTTAGAGCATGTTCAATGCAGGGTTCTTAACTTGGGGTTCTTAGGGTGGGGTTCTTAAGTTTTTAACTGAAAAACTTAAGAACCGGTTCTTAAAGTTCTTATTTAAGAACCGGTTCTTAAGTTTTTCAGTTAAAAACTTAAGAACCCCACTTTAAGAACCTCAACTTAAGAATCCCGCATTGAACATGGTCTTAGAAGCTACTATTAGTACCTTTTATTTAGTTAGATTAGATTAGATAAAGAAACAAATCATTATTCTACTAATCGCATTACACACACAAAAAATAATTGAAAAACCTGGATCTAAAACTCTTACGTATATATTTTTCTGTGGAGAGCATGGATGATCTTGGGATAAAATAATTTAATGCTAGTTTATTATAAGTAACGAAGACAAAAGTCTTTTATTTTTTATCACTAAAGAAAGACCAAAGTATAAAAGTATATATATTCAGTCATACTATAAATTAAATAATGTACAGAGTTGGTAATAATTATCTATATACGAAATATTTGGGTCCAATACAAAATTACAATATGAGGCTCTATATAATGCATATTATACTAATTAAAAGGAGGTCATCTTGAGACCACATGCTGTCACATCAGCTCGCGCAGAAAGCTTCCCATATCGCCACCTCATATTCTATAAAGAAATCCTATTAAATGAACGCCTCTAATTGAGTGTTTTGGAGCTAACCACGTCATCAAAGTGAAACTCTCCTCTTAAACTGCCACGTTAGTTAAAACAACTTCTCCAAAGTCTTCTAAAATCCCACGCCTACAAGAAGAATTAATTAAATGTTATGGGCCACCGTTTTGTAAAGCCCACACGTTTTAATTGATTAAAATTGCTCAAGGCAAAAAATATCTCTACTTCTCTTCTCTCACCTCTCACGCGGACGACCCTCTTCGTCTTCCTCTCTACATACGACATTTACCATTACAACGTCAATTAAATCATCACTACTTCTTCTTTCAATTATCCAAAACGACTAAAATGTAATAACTATTATACATTCACCTCTTGAAAGTAAAATGCTAAACTCTTATATATCCTAATTGGTACTGTCAGTTTAATATCTCCGTCGTCGGGGACTGTGGCTGCGAAGCCGAGGGAGAAAAATAGAGAGGTGGAGATGGTGTTCATGTTTATTGTAAGAGAATAATGAGAGAAGCTATGGAGGATTGTTTCTCTGCCATCACCCATCTTCAAGGATATCGCAAGGTAATTTTAAATTCTCTGATTAAAGTTTTCAAATTCTGATTTACAGTTGAATCAAATTGGATATTTGAGCAGTAACATCTAAAAACAACATTCTGTGGGAGAAATCTATGGTTCAACGTTATGATTCTTTTACCAGGGTAAAGTTACGTTCCAACGTTTGATTCTTGGTTTTGATCACAATTATATTCATACTCTTTTTTATTCATTTGAGACCGGTAGGAGGGCCTCCTTGATGAATTAAGACATCTCTGGAGTCTTTACTTTGTTAACCAAACTTACGGTTTGGTATGTAAGAAACTCTCTACCATGAAAAAGATGGAGTAAGTGCCTATGATTTTTTGTTTCGAGATTTTCATATTGGACACTCCTACTAATAGTCTTTGATTCACAAGTAGTGCGCAAGGAATTGAGAAAGAAGTCGAAGAGGGAGACGAAAATGAGAGCGGCGACGTGAGCAGTGAACCTTTAGCTCATGAGGATCCGTCGTAGAGTGAGAGGTATTACAGTTCCACGATCGCCATGGATCGGATATAAAGCTCTATTTGATTGCGAACTTCAATCTCTCTGTGAATCACCTCTGTAAAGGTATATCACGGATTTGGTTTCTTTTTTGGTTTAAGTGCTTTTAGGGTTGGTTTGGTTTGTAGACATGTTTGCTTTTGTGTGTATTCACTCTCCTACAACAATCTAGATCCTGAATTCGTTATCTTGGAGGTTATATTTAGTTCACAAATATGAAAAGAAAAGTTCAATTGAATCTTAAAAATTAGCAATGCGATCTTTCTTTTTTACGCACGAATTAGCAATGTGATCTAAAAATTTAGTTTGATTGGATATCCTGATACTTCTTCTTGCTCAATCTTGCAGGATGCATGTGACGTAGGAAACCATTAAGACGTGACGTATGAAAGTAACAGGGAAAAACCCCAAGCTCAGCTTCAAGATTCCACAGTCAAGATTACTAGGTCTATAGCCAAGGAAGCTGACTTGAGGGAATCATTTGAAATTTTGTCACATGGTTCGACTCATAATTCAGTAACATCACCTAAAACAACTGTAACCATCTTTATCTTATGAGCTTTTTATTGACGACTGTAACATGGACGAGTCGTTACAATCTAAACGAAGTTGTTTTGTTCATTGAATGGAGTGCTAAAGGACTTTCAAGTAGAAGAAAACCAGCTGGAACCTTGACATCAGATAGAAACAACAAGTGTGGTATGTTCCTGTTTTTTTTATTCTTTGTATCTTTTGCAGTAATTCATGAGGCAACAACCTTGGAATCCCTTGAACAATTCCTCTAGATCTTCATAATCGGATCTTCATGATGATGTCGTCATGGAAGATTACGTTTATTGCATCAATGGTTCTTTACCAGAACCCCTTGAAGCAAAATGCAGGATGTATGAAGTAATGTGTCTGTGTGCTCTTCCTAACGTCAGTGTAAGCCTTATTTGATCGATGTTGATAATATACAAGTTTCATAATGAACTTGCCCATGATAACTTCACAAGACAATATGTTGATAGTGAAAGAGTTAAGTTTATGATAAATTTGGTGAGCACATCTACTTTTTGTGTACAACGGTAAGCCAAGTTAACTACTTTTGGTATGAATGTCTTTGGTCGTAAAATATTTCGATGCAGTCGTTACTAAAGGTGTTGAATTGCAGTTGGCAAAAAAATGGATAATGAGTGATGTTTCTTCTTACGTGAAAGATGAGTAACTTTCAAACAATGATATTAAACTTACACCCCCAAGATTTGGCTGAGCTAATAGGCGCCATAGAAGAGGTTTCATACTCCGAGATTCAATTTAAACTCATATATGTTTATGTTCAGGTTATGAAAATGTCCAAAGGGAAGTCAAACGGTTTACAGAACAAGATCCTCCTGGAGAAACTCAATGCCAAAGACTAATTAAAGCTTCAATATTGGCAAAGTTGTTTACAAGGTTTACTCTTATGAATTTGTAAAATCACATTGCCTGATATCTCAAAGATCAATTTTATCCTTAAAACATATATTATATATGTGTATATATACACACACTATAAGAATGAGCGTGTATGTGATGTTGTAGTGATGTGAAAAAAAGAATGAAAAAGAGTTGAGAGCAACTTGATTTGTTTTATAGAAAAAAATAGAGAGATTGAGTGAATGCGCTAAGTGAAAGATAAAGAAAAAAACAGAGGAAACAGAACAACAATAAAGAGAGAAAGGTAGTAAAGGAAGAGTTAAAAAGAAAAATAAAGGGAACGAAACAGTGAGAGAGATACAGTTGACCCTAACAAAGGAGTCAAGAGTTCAACAAACTAACTTGCAGGCACAAAATAGGCACAAAATGTTGCATGTATATTATTTGTTGTTTTCTAAAAAACCAAAATAACTACGATTAGATTTTAAAAATGTCATTTCGTGAAAGTTTATCATAATATTATAAAATAACAATTCTTACATCTAAACAAAATTATGGTCAATTATAAAAATAATTGAGTATAATAGAAATACACTAATTAAAATTAGGGCTCGAATTTAAGACATAAATACAAATTTAATTATATATACACATAGAAAGTCTTCGATTTTATTTCTAACTGCTAAAATTTTCTTTTTTTCCATAATTGACGAAATTATTCTCTTCATGTACCATTTTATTAAGAGTAATAGAGAGTTACGAAAAAGACACATAAAAACATATCAACACTAAAAACCAAACGCATCTAGACCCTAAAATAAAAAATCAAAAAAATGTTGGACTCAACCTTCTTGATGTAATCTCTCATGGAGCAACGCTGACCCTCCTACTAATATGTATGACTGGAAACGTATGTCTCTCGAGAAAAGAGCAGCAAATGTAGGAATTTAGATTTTGAGTAGCTTTGTTAGATACGGAGGAGGAGAAAATAGAAAGAAAATGTTGAGTGGAGAGATTTTTTTCATGAGAGGAGGGGAAAAATATATACGAAAATATAGAATTCGAACCTTTGATTTACACCATGGAATTTGATTGTAGTTGTCAAATTTTGAAGTGTAATATATTGTTATATCATATGCAATTAATTATAGTAAGTTATTTTAAAATATAGTTGGTGCTAGATTAGCTACGAAATTATTTAATTTACATGTCGCTAAAACTAAATTTTATATATGGCTGGATATTTCGCATGAATAACTTCACAATCTCAAAATGATCCAAGCTCTTTTTAAGTTTAGGAAATCAATTTATTAAAGTCATACTGATATATATTCAGTACAACAATTTGAGCCTCATTTTACATGAGATAACCCCATGCGAAAAGACTTTGAATAATAAATATAAATATAATTAAAAAACAAAAGAGTTAGGAAAGAAAAACATAATTTAGACGAAAAGAGAAAAAAGAAAACTTCTAGAACTTTTCAAAGTAATATTGAACGGAAATGCATATTCAAACTAGTTAACTTTAAAACATTAAAAAACAGAAATAAGAAAACAAGAAATACAATCAAAACAAACCACACCGTAATATTGAAAAGTTCCAAAGAATCACGACCACAAGTCTGCGTGTAGCGCGGAGATACTCCTAGTTTAATTCTATAAAAATGGAAAAAAATATTATATGCTTCATTTTACCTTTCCTCTCAGATATTACAATCTCTCACATATTACAATAGACAAAAGGGATATTTTACATATTTTGTTTGTAATAAATCTTATAATTTGCTTCTATTTTACACTTTTTTTCTTTTCACAACATGAACAAAAATGTTTTTTTAAAAATGAAAAATGATAGGCCTTTATAAATAGTTTGAGACTCCGTTCAAATGTTTCTTTTTTTTATCACTAAACAAAGGCCAAAATATAAAAGTATATATTCAGTCATACAATAAATTAAGTGAAGTACATACAGCAAGTTGGAAGAAACATGGGATGTTTGTTAACAAATTTACTTGACGAGATTAGGAGAATAGATTAGCCAAAAAAACACAAAGATTCATCATAATCAAAAAAAAAATGGACAAGAAAAAAATACCTCAACCTCCTCGAGTTCCTCCACCTATTCCATCTTTACAAACCGCAAGCTTCAAATTCACAAAGAAAAGCTAATATGTCTTTTGGGTCGTCCATCTAATAATCCTCACCATCTCACCATCTCTCCATCTCTGAAACCAGCGTTCAAACCGGGACTGATTGTTTTTCATGCCGTGGACAACATTACTCTTTTGTTAGAGAGCATTCAATATTCCATCATTACCACTGTCCCACCTGCGATGTGGACTTCCACAACGGTTGTCACAAGTTTCCAAGGAAGGTAACACATCCTTATCACCTCCAACACCCTCTTACTTTCTCCTTTCGTAATAGAACCGGGATCATCTCTGAGGCATGTGATGAATCCTTTTTCCGCGCATATCTGTATGACACCTCTAGCACGTCGTCCGGATCCAAAAATCTGATCCTAACAAGTCTGGAACAATCAAGATTAGTAGGTCTCAATTCGTCGATAAATGTGTGTGGTTTGGGAATACTATCCATGGCAACTTGTTCTATCAATGTTCTATATGTAACTTTTGCTTGGATCTCTCTTGTTTCCAAAATATTCCACGTCTAATCATCGAGAACCCAAAGAGTCATCATCATTCCCTTGTCTTCTACCCCCGACCACTTTTAACTCCGTGTGATGCTTGTGGGATGGTCAATGTGTTGGAGCCCAGCTATGCTTGTTTTCAGTGTAATTACATGGTCCACCAAAGTTGTATCGACTTACCGCGAGTCATCAAGATCACTCGTCACCGTCATCGGCTTTGTCATATTCCTTACCTTCAACCCATAACTTCACTTTGTCGGATCTGCTATAAGACAGTTGATGGCAAGTATGGTCAATATTCATGTAATCAGGAAGATTGCTCTTATGTAGTCCATTCAAAATGTGCAACGCATGAAAACGTGTGGGATGGGAAAGAACTCGAATGGGAACCTGAAGAAGCTGACGACTCAGAAGATATTGCCCCTTTCAAAAGAGTTGGTCATGATCTGATAAAACATTTCTCTCATGAGCATCATCTAAAGCTCGAGAAGTATGATGGTGTTAGAGATGCAGAGAAACAATGCCAGACATGCATTTTTCCTATCAACTCCCACGATTTCTACAATTGCATTAGGTGTGATTTTTTCCTCCATGAGGAATGTGCTAGTCTTCTTCGGAAATTGGATCATGCGTTGCACGTTCAAACTCTTGGTCTTGACCCCTCTCAAGAAGATTCCCCTGAAAAATTTTATAATACGATTGATTGTTCAATTTGTTCAAGAAAGTTCAGTGGTTTCAAGTACAAATGCTCCAAAGAGGATTGTGTGCTTCGCAACGGATTTCAGATAGATGTTCGATGCATTTTAGTTCCAGATTATTTCACCCACAGAAGTCATGAACATCCTCTGTTCATCTCCACCTCCTACAAAGATAAAGATAATATTTGTTACAAGGGTTGCAAGAAAACATGTATGGAGTCTCACATGCAATGTACTACATGCGAGTTTGCGTTGTGTTATCAATGCACTACCATTCCAAATGAAGTAAGCTACAAATACGACAAGCATCCTCTATCTCTTTGCTATGGAGAAAGAGCGGATGGTATGTATTGGTGTGAAGTATGTGAGAAAGAGGTAAATCCAACATAATGGTTCTACGCATGCAACAAATGTTGTGTTACTACCCATCTCTAATGCGTATTTGGATCTTTCGTATATATGAAATCTGGTTTCATTTTCAAGTACTCCTTTCCCAGATCGAGGAATTTTTCATCCAAACTGAAAGTTATCCGCAACAGTAATAACACTCGGCCACTTTGCGTCAGTTGTGGTCACTACTGTCCAAGTTCCGTTTACTATAGAAGCCAGGGCTACAGAAAGGTTTCATTATGTTCATTTAATTGTTTGGTGAAGAGAATGAGTGTATCTTAAAAGAGCAGATCATGAAGCCATGCCCTTATAAAGGTTTCATATGTTCATTGAATTGTTTAGAGAAAGATAAAAAAGAAGTATTGGTGATGCTAAGAAGAGCTAGCGTGAGGGTGGCCAAACTTGAGATCTTGCGAAGTATGGTGCCTCTTCACGGCGTTGGCTTATTCGATAACTTGTGTTTGGTTACTCTTTCGATTTCGGAATAAGTGATATTTAAGGTTGTAGCACACCAATTAATAATTCAATGCTTTTTATTCAGTTTACCTTTTTTCATAAAAACAACATTAATTACAACTAACAAATCAAACTTCAGAATACTAATAGTCACAAAGACCACATAACAATGAATTTTTGCATAAAAATGTGAAAACATCACTTTAATTGAAACAAAAAATATGGACCGCTTCCTGGAGACAGGTCGCGTGTTCGATCCTCGATAGCGGGAACTACTTCACGTTGTATCTAGACACTTCTGGGGAATTCACATGCGCCCCCAGCGCCCCGGAAACGACGGTGCAGGTGCGTCCAGGTTTCAAGTGTCCAAGTTTCAAGTTTCCCTGCAGGACCTTGCCTAGAACCCCGACCTACTATCTGGACCATCCCGGTTGAACTAGGATACCCGAGTTATAAAAAAAATAATATATATATATACTCGTAAAACATCTAATTTAAAATAGAGGGAATACTATTAGGATATATTAGATAT
Organism: Anastatica hierochuntica; assembly: GCA_900406275.1. NCBI lineage: Eukaryota > Viridiplantae > Streptophyta > Magnoliopsida > Brassicales > Brassicaceae > Anastatica > Anastatica hierochuntica. The sequence continues at coordinate 11,394 of OVAN01014710.1, forward strand.
ATTTTATCTAGGAACATGTTACCGTTCATTAGATTTATTTTTAAATAAATATGGCCAACAAAATAAAAATAATGCACAGCCGGGCTATACCTCTCTAACTATATATTTTGTGAACATGCACAGCCTGGAACACATGCATAAGTAGCTATGACCAAAGTATAAAATAATCTTAGATCAGTTTTAGAGTTATGTGTTATTCAAATTCTGAAATGAGCACAGCGGAGGCAAGTCTTGCTATATATGATAGTGTTCTGACAGTAAATTTCTTTCAAGGAAACTGTATATTCGGATTATTTTTCATTTTTTTGGTCAATGTTTAATTTTAATCATAATAATATATGAATTGTGGTCAATTTTTTCCATAAGCCAAATGTATGAAATTATCATATATATACAAGTGTAAGGTCTTTGCCTTCATTAGGGATCGCTTGCAAAGCCGTGTGAGC
>OVAN01014712.1:0-11839 GCA_900406275.1 Anastatica hierochuntica
ATAAAGTATGGTTGATTTATTGAGTAATGTTAATTTATTTTTTTAATTTATCTTATATCATGTGTAGAATTATATATATATATATATATATATTGTTTTTGATTAAAAAATCAAATATATCAAATATCTAAATAACTCATTAAGGATAACCATGATTTTTTAAGATAAATATTTTTTTGAATATTTAGTTTATTAATTTCGTTTTTATTTCTTATTTTCATTTTTTGTTTTAAAAAAATAAATAAATTTATGAGTAATGTTTTTTTATTAATAAAATAGTTCATTAAGGGCAACATAGTAATCAACCAGTCCAATTTTTAATTTGGTGCAAACTGACTTCATACTTAATATATAAGATGATCAAAAAAATTTAAAAATATTCCAATAAAATATAAGATTCTATAAATATGTTTCAAACTTTATATAACACTAAATTAATCTAATCGTGTAGATAAATAAATATATGTATCATGAAATAAAGATCCATGCACAATATTATGACATACATTTCAATGTCGGAAATATAGTTTGTACCTCTCGTTATATAAAAAATATAAAAACAATCTACGATGATTGAAAATATAAGCAAAATACTCCCTAAACCGAATATAAGATTCTATAACTATAATAAAATTTAATCTAATCATATTAATAAATAAGCATATGCATTATAAATTTTTTTTTGAACACGTCTTATACTTATTTATTTAAAATTATTTGATAGTAAATTACATATTTGCGTTTATATTTTTTAAAAATTTTAAATTTGTAATTTAAATACTTGACACAAAATAGAATTACTACAAAATCAATTGCGAAAGATAAAATTAGGAAAACAAACTAAGAGGAAAATTTTCAAAATAACAACAATTTCTTTTTACAGTATGCCAAGTGATTTAGAATGCAATTTTTTATACAATCTACCTTATAAATTGATACATGTCATAATCTAATTTAAAGATAACGTAGTGAACAATATATCATTTTAGTTGTATTTTTTTAAAAAAGTTACAAAATGGAACGGTAGATATTGTACTCGTTGAGTAATAAGACTTCTTTTAAATTTTGGAGACGTTTTTGTCCTAATTTTGATTAACGTAATGGTGGAGTGCCTATATTCGATCATATTTAAAAATCAAAACTCTAGAGAAACAATGTGGTTTAACAAAAAGCAGAAAAAAATGAAATATAAACTAATACTATTTCACCACAAGACATTCAGACGAATAATAAATAAATACATATTGTTATCGAACCATTATTGTTAGTTGAGTGTGTATAAGTACTAAATCTCCTTCCCCTGAATCTCTTGGGTGCTTTTACTTTCTTTTTTCACCTTTTTTTTTTTTTAATTTAAGCTTTTCCCTCACAATCCACCATGATAAATAGACAGTCACATGGTTTCCACATAATTCAACACATTCACAATCAATCATCAAATGTTCCATAAGTTAAAATAAAATAAAATGAGTGAGCTTTTCTACTCTCTCCCAACTTGGGATCTTCATAATCTTGGATCACTCTTCAGCCAAAACTTCAATCAAGGTATATATATATACAACTAACATTTTTTTTTGTACATCTATGCTTTTAGATATAATTTAATTTATGCTGTGCATGTTGATTTACGATTGTGATTCATGCAAACAAAACAATGTATTCATTTCTTTTTTTTTTTAAATGATGTATATGCGTATGTACTAATTGTTAAATAGATTTTCTCATGCATGCATACATTTGTATACATAATTCAAGAACTATAGTATATATTTGTAGATGCATTTGGACACATTGATGAATCGCCAGAGCATATATTCCGTTCGCCGGAGATGGAGTTTAGCGATGTCTCCACCGGCTACCTCGAAGACGCACTCATCGAATTCAGTGTGAGAAGCAAAAGGAGACGTCTCTCGTTCAACCTCGAGGACAAAGCAAAAAATGATTTTGTTACTTCTCAGGTTTTGTTTTCTTACTCTGTTTATCTTTTTGTCATTTAAAAAAGTTATTTAAAGTATATATTTTTTAAAAAACATTCTTGTGCAACTGATTTGGTCGATCGTGGAACATGATAATGCAGAAGGATTGGGTCCTGTCTGAGAATTATAGTTGCACGAGTAGTCAGTTTGCAGATGAGGGTAAGGCCTACTTCTTTTTTTTTTACAATCCATAAAAAAAATTAAAATTTCTTAAAATATTTATTTATATTAGTGTGTTGTTATAATGATATGAAAATAATATAGTAATATATATGATTTCACATTCATACAGAATTTTCTTTTGAACTTAATTTTTTACATATATTTTAAGCAGATAATTCTCCAATTTCATCCATCAACATTTGCTCAGACGCTTCAAATCATTCGAAAAACCCTTATGAACATTTCTCGCCCACAACCACTTCAAGTATGTAATATTCACTTCCTTCCATAAAAAATGTATTGCATTATAAGATTGTTATCTCGTTTGCATTATAAGTTTAGTTTTATATATATAAGTATTAAGTAATTATACTAAATCTTAACATAAAGTTAACGAATGTGTATTATAGAGAAGAGTGAGTGTGACAAAAAGAAGAGAGTGGCGTATCCATTTGGAGTGGTGAAACCAGGTGGTCGAGAAGAAGATGTAACTCTAAATGACATAAATAAGAGAATTCTCATGCCATCGGCTCGGCCGGTTCGACATCCGGTTGGAGCCTTTGCGTGCCGTCCGTCTGTCTCTCCAAATGGACCAGGCCTATCAGGCAAAGCCGTGGTTTCTCTCACGAAGATCCAAACATTAGGGAGGGGTACTATTACTATTATAAGAACTACGGGGTGAGATTTGAAATATTTGTAATTAGAGGGGTCGTTAAAGTATGCACTTGAGATATGTACTTACTACTTAGACAAGATTAATCTCTGGTTAATGTCTATAGTCTATACCTATATTGTTGTGTAGAATGGAAAAAAAAGATGGCTATATTTTTCATTTTTCATTTTCCGTTTTTTGTTAATTTGAATTATTGTCGATTTTGTTTAGATATTTGAATTATATATGGTTTTGTTTGATAAATCAAAACTCGAATTTTCTTTTCCTTTAGATTTATTATGTTTTTGCATGTTAGTGCTTTTTCTTTACTCTTTGTCCCCTTAGCAAACCCGGTCCTTTTATAAAAATATTCAGTAGACATAACATATAAAGAAACGAAGCGTCAAGAAGAATAAATAAATTAAAGCTAAAGAAAAGAATGTGTTGAAATTAAAGACCAACAAAAAAAAAGGAAAGGAAAAAAAACAAACAAACACAAGAATGTGTTGAAAAGTACGTAAAAAGCATTTCGTACCTTATCATGATTTTGTTTGTTTTTTTAGGATGTAGGTTGTAACGCAACAAATCATTACTTCTTTTTTTTGTTACATTTGTTCAAAATAATTGATTAATTTTACTATATAGTACGTAACAAGAAGGACAGACATATAGTTTTCAATCAAATTCATCATCCTTTTTGGTAGTTTTCGGCAATGTAATATGGGACTAGTCCATCAAAGCAAACATATATATAAATCCTTTATTTCATGTTTAAATTTGAATACACTTTCTAGCATAACCAAAACTATATTTTTTTGGACGATTGAATTAAACATAATTATTTATTAAAAATGTAAATAATGACGATGTGTTGACAAAATGATAAAAAGCTCTTGAATTAAAGAAAAAAAGTTGTGTTGGAGTAAGTATTAGTTCGCCAAAAAAAAAATATCTTACATGATTTGACTCAACACCACCAAACCTCCTAATGAAAAAGAGTAAAGGTTGATTTTGAAATGGAAGAAAGGTTACACAAATATTATAAGCCCTAAATAAGTTTTATGGTTTGAAAATCAAGATTAAGGGGGTGTTACTGAATAATAGAATGTGACAGAATTAAAATAAATTTTAAAATGATTGACTTTAAGGTATTGTGAAGTTTCTAAAGGAAATTTATGAAATTCCATCAAAAATGATAACAAAATTGTTGAGAATTGACTCTTCACATTTTTTATGGAAGTTCTATTAAATCCTTTTGGAATGAAAACAAAATAAAAGATATTTTAAAATTGAATAACATTAACTTTTAATAGAACTAGAAACTGAAAAAAATGAATAACATTAAAATATGGAGTAACTTAATAGAATGACTCCATATACTCAATCAAATAATATATGAATTTAAAAGAATTCATTTTACACACTTGAATATTATTAAAATTAACTAGAATCTCCGGTTATTTTAAATTCAACAAAACTCTTTATTTGAATAACATTTCCTAAAATTCTATGCATGATGTCATGTGTTACGCAAGATGCCTTTTGTCGGCATGACAATTTTTTAACCTAGTAATCCTCAAGTGTTTTAGCATGTGGGAAAATGAACAGATTTTCATTTGACGTGGCTTAGTTAATTAACAAATGTTAATGGTTTTTTAGTTTAGTGGGGGGTGTGTCCATTTTTTGGGTAGACCCTCTTTAAATTAAATAATGTGATGATGAGAAAACAATAATATTTTGAATCTTCACCTTTCCTCAATTTTCTTTTCTTTTATGAGAAAAATAATTGTAATCAATATAAGGAAGGAATTATAGGTAGGTAATAAAAATAATTGTATAGACAAATTCAAGATTTCGTAGATTGTTTGGCATGAAATCACCAAATCCAAAAAATATGGAGGACTAGGCATCACAGACCTCAACCATTTCAATAAAGCTCGGATAGCAAAACAAGCATGGAGGCTTCTGAAATATCCTAACTGTATATTAGCGAGGATTTATAAAGCCAAATATTATCCTAAGATTTCAATTTTTGATGCAGACAATTTACCAAAATTTTCGTATGCGTGAAAAGGAATACAACAGGGAATCAGGTTAATAAAAGGAGGAATTAGATGGGTGATAGGGGATGGAAATCACATAAGGGTGGGAATCGATAACTGGCTTCCAATATCCCCGCCAAGACCAGCAAACTTGTTGAATGAATCAATCAATAGGGACTTAAAGGTATCTGCTTTACTAGAGGAGGATGGAAAAAGATGGAATGATGAAAAGCTCCGTGAGACAATACATCCAGATGATATACCAATTATTAAGAGGATTAGATTGGGGCTAACTACATCCAAAGACGAGGTAGAATGGATATATTCAAGGAATGGGCATTATAAGGTCAAAACAGGATATTATCATAGCCAAAATGGACTATTACAACATCCTCAACAACCTCACTTTAATTTTACAAAAATTTGGAAGCTTCCTACAACTCCAAAAATTAGAAAAATTCTGGTGGAGAGTCTCTCACAATGGTCTACCTATATCCTCAGCTTTGAAACATAGGGGAATGAGGGTCGATGATATCTGCTTATTGTGTGGTGAAGAAGTGGAGACCTTACAACATTTGTTATTTCAGTGCAGGGTATCCCGAGAGATATGGTCCCTTTCGCCATTGCCAAACCCGCCAGGTGACATCTTTTTACATAATACTCTGTTTCAAAATATATCTTGGATTCTTGATTCTACTGTCCGGGTACAGAATAAAATGCTTAATTTAGCATCCTTCATTGGCTGGAGAATATGGAAAATGAGAAATCATTTACTTTTTACCAATGAGAGGATGTCCATCCCAATGATCATAAATAAGGCATTAGCAGATATGAATGAACGGATCGAAAGTAATATGAGAGATGAAGAAGTCAATAACCAGCAAGCCTGTATGAATAAAAATTCAGAAAGGCAACCAGATATTCATTTAGACAATCCACCTATGCGATGCTATGTGGATGCATCATGAATATCAAGGGATGATGTAGCTGGTTTGGGATGGACTTTTTACTCTCAAAATGGAAGCTTGCTAATGCAGGGATCTGCTGCAATGGAACCAGTAAACTCGGCACTAGAAGCTGAAGTTTACACACTCAAGGAAGCGGTAATCCAAATGAGAAACTTTGATTACAAGGAGATAACGTTTGTGGGCGATAATCAAGAGTTATATAAACATCTTGAACGCTGGAAAGAATCACAATCATTCCAACAATTACAACATCAATCAAATATTTGCGGTTTGCTTCCCTACTTAACTGATATCAAAAACCTCTCAACATCACCTTATCTCTTCTATTTTCAGCATGTGAGAAGAGTTGAGAATGCTTCAGCGGACGAATTAGCAAAGAAGGCTAGAAAGAAAAATGCAAATTATAAAATTATAAAATTATTTGGCCTCTTGATGTAACCTAACTGTGTCGATGTATCATTTATTTACCTTGTTCCATTGTAAACGTTGATCCTTTTAATAAATCATTAATTGACCAAAAAAATATTCTACTCATTTGTAATCAAGATTTTCCCTATTTATTTGTGTATCGGATTTTTATGTCTAAAACCTCACTTTGAGAGAGATAAAGCCAATGCTTATATGATCTATATTTTTTTGGTACATGTGTAATATATGGTGTGTGTGTATATCAATATTATAAAAGTTTTAGAGACTCTTCAAATGTTGATACATCATCATTTTTGTGTCATGAGAAGTTGACACATCATTAAAAGAATTTAATATTAAATACCAATCAGAACATTTTATTTTTACACATAAGTGTTTTATATTACACATTAACTTTAATTTAATTTTATATTTTTCTTCACCTACATTAATACTTTAATATATTGTGGGCATGCACAAGAAATAGTATAAATTAAAAAATATTAATGATATTCTTAATCATGTTGGTCTATATGAATAAAATTAGTCAAAAATAAAGATCTTTATATGCTAATAGATTTTTATTTTGATATGGATATAATTATCACATATATTTATATAATGCTTATAGTTAATATGTTATAGTTTTTTGATAAAGTAATATTTGTTTATGTTATTCATATAATTATATAGATTGACATTGAGAAAAAAGTTACACCTAGAATAATGTGCATAAATATGTTCGAAGTGAGTAGGATGATTACAAAAAAATAAGAAAAAATAGAAAGGTGCATGTAAAACTAAGAATTCAAAATGAAAGCGTACTCCATTGTGTCGTCTCTTAGTTCTTTTGAATATAATAGTTTTAAATTCTCAATTTTTCTGATATATCACAGGAAAAATTAATTCTTTTTTATAATTAAATAAAGTATATTATATTTATTGAAATATCAAAAATTATTTATTTTTAAAATATGGTGAAGGTATAAATATTTAAGTTTTAAGACAATTTTTTATTTCATATTGGTTACAAGTTCAAATATATAGTGTAGAGTTCAAACGATATCATCATCGAATACAAAACTAACAAACTAAGCAACCATTGAATTTATTATTAGTAATCTAAGTTGGTTTGTTCTTGATATATTTGTTGATGAATGTACGAATATCTTAAAAACAGATTATTATTTTTCAATGTATTTACCGTTGAATCGTAAAAAAATATCAAAACGAATATTTAAGTTCAAACAATATATTAAATAAAATAAAAAATACTTAATATAGAAAATCTTATATATATGCAATTCCATTTTTAACAATTACTATATATTTAACTAACTGATATATTAATATTAAAATTATGATTATAAGATGATAATTTAAAATAAATTTAAACAATAAAAAAATATCGCGGCGTAGCGCAGATATCTATCTAATATATATAATAGTAAAAATAAATACCCAAACCAAAGTCAATTGCAATACCAAAATATTAGTCGTTTTAATCAATTGAAGCAAAGAGAACCACGAGATCATCAAATTATTTAGGATGAGCTAAGCAATGAAGAAATGTTCTTAAAAATATCACTATAATAATTTTTAATAGAAAAATTATTGGTAATTTTTTTCTATCAAATACCATTATATTTCGGGATGAATTAGCTAAATAATATATGAGGATGCATTATTTAAGTTTGTGAGATTTGACAAAAAAAAGTTTACAAAAAAACCCTATTCATGAAAAAGGGGATAAAAAGGTAGAAAAACATGGAGAGGGATATAAAACTTAAATATCATAAAATTTTGTATTAGAAATTGTGTAATCGTTTTCTCATTAACTATCAAAATGAAGAATGTACAAGATATATATAAAAAGTGAAGTAAGCTTAGTAATGCTATGTTTCGTTTTGTTTCTTCTTCTAACAAACTCTCTAACCGCCAATGCATCTCTGCCATCCACGTGTCACACATCAAGATAGTGAGATATAACTGATAGGCCCCCTCAAGCTGGTGAATAGATATTCGAAACACCAAGCTTGGATAAAAGATTCTTGAATTGAGCAGGGTACAAAGGCTTTGTGAGGATATCCGCAAGCTGGCAATCAAATCGAACATGAAGTAATTTCAATGTACCATCTTCAACCTTTTCTCGCACGACATGACAATCCGATTCCACATGTTTTGTTCTTTCGTGGAAAACATGATTAGTACCAATGTGAATAGCAGCCATATTATCACAATATAATGTTGTTGGTTTGGTCATTGGAATTCCCAAATCTTGAAGAAGATTGCGTAGCCAAATAACTTCTTTGAGATCATATGCCATACTTCTATACTCAGCTTCTACAGAAGAATGAGAAACCATTTTCTACTTCTTTGATTTCCATGAGATAAGAGAATCTCCTAGAAACATACAATATCCTGAAACCGATCTTCGTGTGTCCAAACAAGCACCCCAATCAGCATCAGCAAAAGCTTTTAGTTCTAAAGAATAATTGGCTGAGTAAAAAGACCTTGACCAACAGTTCCTTCGATGTATTGTAATAACTTGTGAATTGCTTTAAGATGTGGTACTCAAGGAGCTGAAGAGTATTGAGCAAGTTTGTTGACAGCAAAACATATGTCTGGTCGTATAATCGTAAGATAAGTGAGCTTACCAATCATGCTTCTATAGGACTCTGAATCAGGAATCAAATCTCCTTCATCTTTAGAGAGTTTTTGTTTTGGTTCCATAGGAATAGATGATGGTTTGCATCCTAAGAAACCAACTGAATCAATCAACTCAAGAGCATATTTCCTTTGTGAAACAGAGATTCTTGCAGCTGATCTAGCAATTTCAAGGCCAAGAAAATAACGTAATGGCCCCAAATCTCTTAATTTGAAGCATGATTTGAGTTGTGATTTCAACCATCTGCAGCTTCATCTGAATTATTGGCAATGACAATATCATCAATGTATATCAGCACAATGATCAAAACATTATCCTGAAGCTTTGTGAACAAAGTATAATCGGAATGTTGTTTTTGAAAACCAAGATTTTGTAGAGTTTCTGCAAACTTTAGATACCATTGTCTTGAGGCTTGTTTAAGACCATATAATGATTTCTCAAGTTTGCATACTGCATTTTCAGGAAATGGTTCAGTCATCTTCTTTTTGTATCCAGGAGGCAATTTCATGTATATCTCTTCATCAAGATCTCCATTCAAGAAAGCATTAGAGACATCAAGCTGAGATAAAGACCATCCTAAGATAGCTGCAACACCAAGAAGCATCTTAACAGAAGTTAGCTTTGCTACTGGAGAATAAGTATCCACATAATCAAGACCTACCTTATGAGTATATCCTTTTGCCACAAGACGAGCCTTGTGTCTTTCTAGAATACCATTTGAAAGATACTTAACTTTGTAGATCCATTTACATTCAATAGCTTGCTTATCAGGAGGAAGAGAACATATAGTCCAAGTGTTTGTAGCTTCTAAAGCATCTGTTTCAACATCCATATCATCATCCCAAACTTTAAACCTTTTGCTTCTATGAAAGTCCTTGGTTCAAACTCCTTTGTAATAACTACTATAAAGCATTTAAAATCCGGTAATAAGAAATCATAAGACACATAGTTGCAAATTGGATAAGAAGCTTTTGTGTCAATTGTATAGCAATAGTAATCTTGTAGATAGGCTGGTTGTTTTCCTCTTCTAGCAGGAGTTACTATATGATCATCAACATCTTCTTGAGTATCAGAATGATCATCAACCTCTTCTTGAATACCAGGATTATCCAATTCTGCAGTATTTGTATTAGAAAAATCTGAAACTTTTGATGAATCTTGTTCTGTTTCAGGTTGATTATCCACAGAAACTTGTGATTGAGCCTGGTTCTGTGGTGGATGTATTATAGGAAAGAAATCATGCATCTGAGAAGAAATAGAGCCATTGTCAAATGGATATATGTGTTCATGAAAAACCACATGTCTTGAAATAAAGACTTTGTTGGTTTCTATATCCAAAAGCTTATATCCTTTGACTCCTGTTGGATAGCCTATAAAAACACAAGCCTTTGATCTAGGAGCAAATTTGTGCCTTAGACTTGGTGAAGTAGATGCATAGGCTAAGCAACCAAATTTCTTAGAGCATCATAATCTCGTAACTTCTGCATTACAATCTGAAAGGGAGACTTGTTTAACAATTGTTTTGTAGGAAGTCTGTTGATCAGGAAAACAGAAGTCATGATGCATTCACTCCAGAATTGTAATGGGAGTTTGGATTGAAAGAGAAGTGATCTTGCAACATCAAGGAGATGTTGATGCTTCCTTTCAACCACAGAATTCTGCTGAGGCATTTCAGGACATGAGTGATAAGCCAAGATGCCTTTATCTTTATAATATTGTGTAAAGTTAAACTCTGTTGCATTGTCTGACCGTACACCCTTGACATGAGCACCATTTTGTATTTCAACCATCTTGATAAACTCAGGTATAACATGTAAGACTTCTGATTTGTTATGAAGAAGATATACTCAAGTGGCTCTTGAATGGTCATCTACTATTGTCAGAAAATATCTGAAACCATCATAAAATGTAACACCAAAGAGATCCCATGTATCAATGTGAATCAAATCCAAAGGTTTATTAGCCTTGTTCTGTCTTGTTACAAATGGCAAATGATTCTATTTAGCAAGATGAAAAGTTTTACAATGGACTTGCCCTGGTGTCTTATTCTTAGAAAAAGATATAGACAAAACATTAGAAAGAGACTCTAGCTTTTGATAAGAAGGATGACCCAATTTTGAATGTCAAACATTTGGATCATTCTTTATATTGACACAAACTGTGGGAGAATGGTGTAATGAAGATGAGTGAGACTTTGACTGAGGCTTCAGGTCTAGAAAGTAGAGATTGTTGATGAGTTTACCGGTGCCAATCATCAACTCCTTTGAAAGATCCTGAATTTCACAGCCATATGGATCAAACCAAATACCACATTTCAAGTGTTTGACCATAGCACTAACACTCAACAAGTGAAACTTCCGCGTGGAGCAACCAGACTCCGCGGAAGAAGACTCAATTTCGCGACTCCGCCTGGAGCACTCCGCGACGCACAGGAGAAATCATCGGAACAGAACCCCGATGAGATTACACAGGTCGCGACCCGGACTGGCGCGAATGACCTCCCATCTCTTGAAAAAGAAACGGAGGAACATCAGGCCGAGCATATCGACCTAGATTTCAGCGACCACACCGATCCTACGGACGAGGACGCTGATGTTCACCCGAGAACGGACGAGCATATCGACCTAGATTTCAGCTCGCCGCATTTCTGAACTCAATGAACCCATGACGCAGGAGGAAGAAAACCTCCTCTGGGTCGAGCAGCAAGAGCAGGCTGAGTAGCAGGCCAGAGTCGCTAACAGAACACGCAGGACTTCTCACAATACTGCTACTCACGATCTCGACGATCTTCGCGATTACATCGTAAGGACTGCGGCAGAAGTGAAAGTGGTAAAGTCGCAGATCCATCATGCGACCAGCGCTGCGCCGGATATCGATCGACTCCTCGACGAGGCTCGAATGACTCCCTTCATTGCTCGCATCACAAACGCGAGAATCTCAGACCCCGGAAAAGTGAAGATCCC
>OVAN01014713.1:642-11839 GCA_900406275.1 Anastatica hierochuntica
GTGTCCCTAAAGGCAAACTACTCTCATAGCTCAAGGTGAAAAACATAGGTTTAGTTCTCACAGGCATTTCATCGAACACTTTCTAGGCGTCTTAGGGCAAGCAATAAACTTTTAAAAACTAAACTAAACCTAGTAGAAATTATGCTAGACCTAGCCTAAATATCCATTAAAAACCCTAGATCTAACTCCTAACCTACCATATCTCAAGATCCATAGAAGATCTACTCACTAAACCTCATGAAAATCGAAAGACATAGAAATGGTCTTTAAGCTCTCATTTAGAAAAATAGATCTAAGAAGAGAGAGATTACACAAGAGATCCAAAGATTTTTTAAAACAAAAGCAAATGTTATTACCAAGTTTTGATCTTCAAAATAGTGTTTAGAAATGTAGAAAAATAAGATAGAAAAGTTCTCTCAAGTTCTTGAAGTTTAGAGGTCTATTTATACTAAACGTAAAGTGGAAGAAGCCTTAAAACAAAGGGTAGTTTCGGCCATGTTGTCAGCCATCGACCCATCTTGTCGATGGGAGCCTATTTAGGGTCGATGGCTGGCAACCTAGAGAGGAGGAAGCTCCATTTTCTGCCTTGGTTGTTGGCCATCGACCCTAGGTTGCTGGCCATCGACCAGATGGTCGATGGGAGCTCCCTTGGGCAGTTTTGATGGCCTTTTGCTCCTCTTTGACATCTTGTTTGATCCCATCTTCTCCCAATGCTTCTATCCTCTCTTCTCCATGATTTCTAAGCTCCAATCCCACTTTGAATCCATACCTAGAGTCTCCATAGATCCATCCAAGTTGCACCTACAAAATGCAAAGTAAATGCGATGTAAATGCAAGATATGCCTAAACTAGACTCTAGACTCAATCTAATGCATTCGAGGACTAAAATGCCATATGTACAACCTAAAAATTGATGAAACTAAGCTAAAATGATCCTATTTATGCAAGAAAATATATACTCATCAGTTATCCATAAGATGAGGGAGGCTTAGGACTCAGAAAATTTGTTTTCTGGAATAAATTATTGAACCGTAAGCTAATATGGCTTATCTTTTCTAAATCAGATTCATTGTGGATTGCTTGGATAAAAAAAAAGACTGAAAGGGAGAAGTCTCTGCGAGTTGAAGTTAGAAAAGGAAACAAAAAGCTCTTGGATGTGGACAATTGTTCTAGCTCTAAAACCTTCAGCTAGAAGGTTCATTAGATGTTTAGTAAATGATGAGCTTTTTTTATTGTCCGTCTTCTATTAAGGAATGGGATAGGCCCAAAAAGAAAGCACAACATTCAAAGCATGTTGACAAAAAAAGGGATCAGACAACATTAATTTATCGTCATATGTAAAAAAATTTCATGTTCGTAAAGGGTGCGAACTAGTCATCTAATTTCTTTTCAGTGATGTGCGCTTTAAACTGCTCATGAGCGACATAGAGGATCTTTTCTATTTATTTTCTCTTTCTGCCTCCTCTTTTAATATATAAGATAATTGATGAAAATTTCATAAGTTTCTTTTTCTTTTTCATTTTTTTTTACTCTAAATAGAATCCATTCAAAACAAAGGAAATTTAAAAACAGGGAAAAGCAGAGAGTAAAAGCAAAACAGAGTATAAGCTGAGAACTTTTGAAATTTGAAAAGGTAAGAAATAAGAGGGGCCTCTTTCTTCAAGAAACAGACTAGCGACATGGCTAGTATATTGTGGGTCAATGGGGCAAGTCTAAAGCCAGGATGGAGTCTAGCCAACGGGGGCTTCCTGTTGCGATATACGATTGGTAGCGATGGTCGCGAGTGATGCTATCTGCGATAGCTTGTACAGCTTGATTATCCTCTTTATTAACCAGAGAGAAGGACCATTCATCAAAAGTAAGGAGAGAGTTTAAATTGGAGCCAGAGATGAACCGCATGTGAGGGAAGTCTTGCCGAAAGTCCAGAGTTCTTTTGAGCTCTTTATCAGATGATTCGAGGATGATTTTGCGGTGTCGTAATGATCGCAGACTACTCACTGCCCATTGTAAGCTTTGCATATGAGCTTCAGCCACGGAAGGGATATTAGAGAAGGCACGACGACTGTGAGTAGTAGTAGATCCCATAGACTCTCGTATAAGCAAAGCCGCACCACAATTGTGTCGTGCATTAGTCCATGAGACAACAATATTACATTTGACCACACCTGGAAGTGGCAGATACCAATTTGACATCGGAAGAGATGATGTGAGCTTGTTTGGTCTAGAGACGTTATCCTCTGGTTTGTTCGCATGAAACCATTCAGCCGAATCTTCCACGACTTTTGGTAGGAGCTTCTTTTTTCAAAGACTAAAAGGTTTCTTGCTTTCCAAATCTGCCAGAGGATCCACGGAAATGTTGAACGTAGGTGAACAGGTATGTTTGAGGATTTGCTTGATTTGATCAGGTGGTATATGTTCAGAATCATAGAGTTGTTTGAGAAGCCTCCCGCGGGGAGCGGGAAAAGTGAGTCTCTCCATACTTGGGCAGCAATAGAGCAGTGGAGCAGCTTGGCAAACGGGGTAGAGAGGGTCAATGGAAATACCTCTTGATTGGAGTCTAGTGGCGACGGAGAGGGCACCGGAAGTCGCTTTCCAGATGAAGTGCTTTAGTTTGGAAGAGGTCTTGATGCTCCACATTTGTTTCCAAGTCTGTTTCTCCATCGGTGACAGCGGTGGCTCTGGATGATCTTCTAATTCTGCTAGTTCGTCAAGGAGTTTGTGGTCACTCTGCACTTGATAAAGACCTGACTTTGTGTATGGCGAGATGTGCAAATCGTGGCAGTCCCTCTTTGGCTCGAGGTTTAGAATACTTTGAACATCATCCTCTTCAAAAAATTTAGAGAGTTTAGTAATGTTCCAAGCACCATTATGTTCAAGGAACAAATCCGAAACTTTAATTGCTTCTCTCGTAGCATTATGTTTCCGTGTTGGAGCTCTAGGGGGTGAGCCGGAATCCATTGTTCTGTCCAGATATTGGTATTTCTACCATCGCCAATTGATTTGATCACGCCTTTTTTAAGGAGCCCGCGCCCATGGATGATGCTTCGCCAAGCATAGGAAGGACGAGCGCCAAGAGCGCTCTCTAAGAAGGAGGAAGCTCAGTAATATCGACCTTTATAGAGTTTAGCTAGTAGTGTTTCGGGGTTGTGCAGGAGGCGCCAAGCTTGCTTGCATAAGAGGGCTTGGTTGAATCGAGCAATATCATGAAATCCTAGGCCTCCAAGCTCTTTTTTCCGACATAATTGTTTCCATGGAATCCACGTTATCTTCTTCTTGGTTGGCTCATTGCTCCACCAAAATTGTATCATTGCACTTGTGAGTTTTTTGCAAAGGTCTTTGGATAAACGGAAGCACGACATAGCGTAAACGGGGAGGGCTAAACCAATTGATTTAAGTAGAATCTCTTTGCCTCCCATGGTGAGGGTTTTTGTGAACCATCCCGAGAGCCTTGACTTGAGTTTTTCCTGAATAAAGTTGAGAAACTTTCTTTTCGATCCACTAAAACACTCAGGGAGTCCAAGATATATTCCGTCTCCACCTTCTTTATCAATGCCTAGCGTTCTCTTGAGTTCTCATTTTCGTGCCTCATCCACCTTGGAGCCGTAAATGATGGAGGACTTGGCCTTGTTTATTGTCTGCCCAGAGACTTTGCCATACTCGTTGATGCAGTTCATGACTTCTTGGCAGTCTTCGTTGGTCGCTTTGCATAGAAGAAGGTTATCGTCGGCGAAGAGTAGGTGGTGTATACTAGGGCTGTCATCCGAGAGCTTGATACCGTTGATCCTGTGTTGCGCTTCGGATTTGTTCAGAGAGTGTATCAAGGCTTCGGCATAAAGGATGAAGATGAAGGGCGACAGTGGATCGCCTTGGCGGATTCCGCGCTTTGGTTTGATGAAGCCGTGTGATTTGCCATTGAGGAGGACAGTGTAGGCGACTGAATTAACGCAGGACATTAGCCAACGAATCCATTGATGAGCAAACCTGAGCAAACCTGAGCTTTTCCAGTAAGGTTTCTATGAAGTTCCATTCAACTCGGTCGAAGGCCTTGGACATATCGGTTTTTATCGCTAAGCTTTTGTCGGAAATGTGATCGTGGGTGCGCAGGGCGTGAGTCATCTCATGAGCTACTAGGATATTGTCTGTGATTAACCGTCCAGAGACATAGGCGCCTTGCGTTTCAGACACGATATGAGGTAAACAGCTTTTTAAACGTGAGCAGAGCACATTATAGATGATCTTGTAGTATATTGTGCACAAATTTATAGGCCGCATCTGGGACATGTGAGTGGCGTTGGAGACTTTCAGGATGAGAACTAATTGAGTGTGGTTCCAATTTACGGGAAGAATGGAGGTCCGAAAGAAATTTTGTACTTTTGATATCACACTTGGACAAACTATATGACAATAACTCTGGTAGTATGCTCCCGTTAAACCATCTGCACCTGCAGTACTGCTAGCTTTGATACTGAAGGCCGCTGCTTTGATTTCAGCGGGGGAGACATTGGCTGTGAGCTTGGAGTTCATAGCATCTGTAACTCGTGGAGTAAAGTCTTCAAAGAAGGAATCGAGATCAGGGGGATTTGTACTCAAGAACAGGTCCTTGAAGTACTCAACAGCTATATTCCCTTTGGATCCCTCTATGAATTGTTCTCTACCTTCTGTGTCGTGAAGCATCACTACTTTGTTTCTCATCTTTCTTCCTTTAACCGAATTTTAAAAAAATCTAGTGTTCTTTTCTCCTTCTTTGAGCCAGTGTTCTCTGCTTCGTTGTTTCCAAAAGAGTTCCTTTTCACGATATGCTTCTTTGAGCCCTCTCTTAATTTTCTGCATCGTATCTCAGTTTGGATTTAGCTTTGTAACTTCCTGCTCGAGGAAAAGGTGGAGCTTATCAATCCGTGTTTTAGAGTTATTGTTTGATCGTCGCTTCCAGGTGGACATTTCGGCCTTGCAATTCCATATCTTATCCATGAGAGTACTGCCGGTGTCAGGTAAGGTTTTGTTCCAGCCTCTAGTGATAGTCTCCTCAAAGCCAGGTTTGTGTATGAATCTCCTGTCAAAGTAGAATCTGCCTTTTTCGATATCATCTTCCTCTAGAGCAAAGGAGCAATTACGGGTCTGTTATCTGAAGCCCAGAATCCTTTGTAAGCTGTTAAAGTACTTGGGAAAAGGCGGAACCATCCTTCGTTACCGAAGCATCTATCTAGGCGACATTGTACCCAAGAGTTTTCTCTCCAGCCACCCCAAGAGAAGTTATACCCAGTGGTTCGAGTTTCTCTAATCTTGAATGTAGTCACCATAGTTCTGAAATCCCAGAACGTGTAAACTTCACGAATCGCTCCTCCTTTCTTTTCATTGTTGTTTAAAATTTCATTAAAGCCGCCTACAAGAATCCATGCTTCATCGCGGAGAATGCCAATGTCCATAAGTCGATTCCAAACCTCTTGTCTATGAGCTTTTATTGGGTCACCATAAACACAAGAGAGGTAAAAAGAAATTGTTCCCATTCCAACTTTCAAATCGATAACTCTTTATCAGAACAAAGAACATCAACAACAAAACTATCTTTCCAGAAAACCGCTAAGTCGCCACTAAGACCTTCTGGCTCAACGGTGATAACATGATCATAACCCAAACTACTTTTTAAATTTGAAATGAAAACATCTTGCTACTTGGTCTCCATGAGAAACAAAAAATCCAAATTTAAAGCAAATTAATTTTATTTCTCCAAACTTGCTATCTTACTCTATCTTCGATCTTACTTTCAAAGATGCTTAATGGTCATTAATTTTATCATTCTCATAGGTATTGTTACTCTTGCCATCGTGTCCAATATATATATAAGGACTTGAGATTAAATATTTGAGAAATTCAAACACAAATTTGTCAAAATATATTTGAACTCTTTTTTGAGATTGTTCAAAAGAAAAAAGTACAAAATCCCTTATTTATTATTTGAGGAGCACAAGTAACATTATGTTCAGATATTATTTACAGGATGTCATTGCTGACGGGTCACTCTCTTGTTTTTTTTTTATTTTATATATTATTGATCATATTTATTTTTCGAGTATCAGGCTTAGAATTCTCGATTATTTCGAGTTTTGGATTCGAGTTTAGTTTCAAAACTTTTATACTTTTTATTTTTATCGAATTCCAGGTTCGGGTTTAGATTTTAGATTTTCGGATGTTTAGGTTTCCTTATTGTTCCAGTATGGATAATATATGATTTCTGAAATATCGTGAAATAAAACCCGTTGGAGTATTTAAAAAAAAACATTAGATGACTAATCGTAAATTTTTATTGTTTATATAAATTGTTTTTATAGTTTTTATAGAGTTTTCTAAATTTTATCACTTTATAATTTTTTTGAATTTTTGTAACAAATTTTATTTAGAAAGTAATAATATTGTAATATAATTATTATTAAAAATTATGGATTTATTTTAAATTTGAAAACAAATTATATTTAAATTTGGTGAAATATAATGATTTTAAATTGTGTTGGTTCACAATTTTGATAATGATTATGTGAAAAGAATATTGGAATAATATCTTTGTTGGAATATGTAAATGAGTAATTAGAGTTATATTATTTTATTAGATACATTTAATAAAATTTCTAAGACATGTTCAATTTAAAAAATCACACACGAAAAGGTCTATGTGCTTCTTTTTTAATAAGATAGATTTGATCCGCACAACCGCGCGTGTGTTTTTTATTTTATATACTATTGATCATGTTTAAATTTTTCGAGTATCAGACTTACAATTTTTTATTATTTCGTGTATTGGATTCGGGTTCAGTTTTAAAACTTTTAGATTTTCAATTATATCGAATTACAGGTTCGGATTTAGATTTGTAATTTTTGGATTTTCAGGTTCTTTCGGATACTCGTATGGCTCCAGTTTGGATAATATCTGAACCCAAAAGATCATGAAGCGAAACTCGTTGGAGTATTAAAAAAAAATCAGATGACTAATCTTAAATTTTTGAAGTTTATATAAATTATTTTTATAAATTTTTATAGAGCTTTCTAAATTTTATCACTTTAAGAATTTTTTGAATTTTTGTAACAAATTTTATTTAGTAAGTAATTATATTGTAATATAATTATTTTAAAAAGTTATGGATTTATTTAAATTTAAAAACAAACTATATTTAAATTTGGTAAAAAATAAAGATTTTAGATTGTGTTTGTTCACAATTTTGGTAATGATTATGTGAAAAGAATATTGGAATAATATGTTTATTGAAATATGTAAAGGAGTAATTAGAGTTATTTTAATTTATTGGATACATTTAAAAAAAAATTAAAACATGTTCAATTTAAAAAAAAATCACACATGAAAGTCTATGTACTTAACTTTTAATAATATAGATTAGTTTACTCAAGTAATTAAATGCAATGACATTAATGATTTTCATTTAGTAAATATATCGTTATTGTAATATTTTTAATTAACTAATCATTCATTAAATGCTTGTATATGAAATAATTTAGGCAAATAACTATACGCTTAAAACAAAAGAACCAACACACTAAAATAAATAGTATTAGTAAAAGTAACGTATATCAGAGGCAATTGTGAGGGTGATTGGAGTCTAGTGTTACCATGTGGATTTTTCGGTATGTGGAGGCGGTGGCTAGAGCAAGACAAGAAGATTGGGTCTTCTGTGGTATCGAGGGTCTTTTGGTAGCGGGTGTTTGCGGGGAGCTTTGATTTCTCCAGGAGATGTTGTTCGGTGAGGTTTCGATACGCTGGAGCAACGAGCCAGGACTTTGGAGAGAGTTGGTATGGTTAGGCAACTGGTGGATCTTGTCCGAAAGGGGTTTCTGATTGCTGCAATCTAGGGCAGTCATGGGGTAATGGATAAGCGACGGCGGTGGCTTGGGAGTGGAGTCTTGATGCCCAGTTACGGGTCAGCTCCAGGTATCTGTTATGCGGTGTCATGGAGCGCTTGTCTTCTCGGTGCGGGAGTGGCGTCTGGTTACAGAGATTTTCCGATTTGTTTTTCAGGGATCTTGTTTTTTGTTTTCGTTTCTTGTCCGGGTTTTCAATGAGGTCTGTGGGAGGAGTTATGGGTTTATTTCCTCTTGGCTCAGTTGAGATTTTGGGTTCTGGTCAGGAACTGTTTTTGGTTAAGGAGATTCTCTACGTCTCAGATTTGGGGGGAGATGATTGGCAATTATTTGGGTTGGCGTAAGGAAAGTTCTGTGATCTCAGGGGTGATTGATTTTGATTTGGTTTCGTGATCTCATGGGTGATCTCATGGGTGATTGATTTCGTGAGTAGATTACTCGTGAGTGGCAGATTTTCAGGGGAATTGGAGTCTTTGTACAGCATCTCATAGCTATATATGGATCCATCTGTGGGAGAGGCTATTATCACTTCTCTCTTGGGTTTTTTTTCCCCTTTGATGTGATCTCAGCGATTTCTCTGTGTGTGTTTTTCTCTTCTTTCGGGTTTCTTCTTTGGGTGTGAGGAGAGATGTCTCAAAGTGGTCTAGTGGCAAAGGAGGGTAGTGTGATATTGAAGATCAAAGTCCCTGTTTTTGATAATACGGCTTTGATCAAAGGCTATTCGAGGACTTTGATTGGAAGGTGTATGAATTTGAAAGTTCAAGATATGAGTAATTTGCTCTTGATGTTACCTCGGATTTGGAAGCTGGATGATCGAGTTGCTGGAGCAGATTTGGGGATGGGGCATTTTCAGTTTGATTTCGATTCCGAGGAGGATATAAGCTCCGTTTTGGAGATGGGGTCTGTTTCATTTTGACCGATTATGGTTGTCTATTGTGAGATGGGCACTGGTGATGGAGCCTCGTTATCCATCAGCGATCACATTCTGGATTCGTGTATTGGGATTTCCTCTTCACTTTTGGGCTTACCCGAGTTTTAAGATCATTGGAGATGCGTTGGGCTTGGTTCGAAAGGTAGATGAGGAGAATGGTAGAGTTGAAGTGGAGGTTAATGGGTTTAAACCTCTCTGTTTTGAAACATCTCTATAATTTCATGATGGAGAAGAGACGGTTGTGTCATTGCGTTACGAGTGTCTGGTAGGTTATTGCCCTAAGTGTTTTAGTCTTTGTCATGATGTTAGTGGCTGTCCGATGTTGGGTTTGGCGAAGCTATCAGGTACTGCAGGTTGTGGTGGTGATTCGAGGGGTTCGGGGTCCAATGATGGTAGCTCAAGTTCCCTTGCTCTGAGTTATAAAGGCGTGGTACAATCTGGACAGCAACCAAATGAAGGAAACGGTACGGTTTATCGATCAGGATGGGGAAATTCAGGGCATGCTAAGGATGATTGGGGTGCTCAGAATCATAAGGGAAAGTCCGGTGAGGCAGGGCCTTCGCGGTACCAGCGAAAACGGGTGGAGACGGAGTTACCACCAACGTCACAGCTTAGGAACAGTGACCTCACGGCTGTTCCAGAGGTGGCTAGTGAGATGATTCCGACGGAGTTGGTGGCGGTTCCACGAGTTACGCCTCAGGCGTGTAAGGCGCTAATTTTTGAAGCGGAGAAGGGTGAAATTGGAGTTGTGGAAGCGGTGGCTCAGGGGTCTGTTGCGGGTTCCGCTTCTCAAGTTAATGAGAATTTGATGGACCAGATTGTGAAGGAGCAGGAGGAAACTTCTCAGCCAATGGATGCAGATGGTGATGTTCTGCTTGGGCTGGAGAGCTACGCGGAGGGGCTGGTCACGGGTAGTGATGTTGTTGTGGATGGTGATGTTGCTGTGGGGAAGCGTGAGGCAGTAGATGATGATGGTGAGAGGGTGGAGTTGGGTTTTGATGGTGTGCTCATTGGTGAGGACACGTCTCTGGTGGCGGGTCCGATAAGGTTAATTCCTTAAGGTAATGCTAATGCTATTTATAAGAAGAAGTCTCTGGGAATTCCTGTTTTTCTCACAGGTGATTACTCCAAAAAGCGTAATGTTCAAATGCTAGTGTCTCCAAGGAAGAAAGCTACTGCTAAGAGTACGATTCTTATTGGTGAAGGTCTCTACCCGGCAAATACCAAGGCTGGTACGGGTAAAACAGGGACAGTCTCCACCCCCAAATTTTATGATAAATGAGGATTTTAAGTTGGAGTTATCAGGGAATGAGTAATAAATTGACAATAAACTACCTGCGGAAGTTGTAGAGGAAATATAAACCGAAGTTTTTATATCTTTTAAGAAACAAAACATGATTTTTTATGCAAGATTTTCAATTTCATTTTGGCTATTCACATATTGTAACGGAAGATCCAAGTGGCACAAGTGGTGGTCTTTCTTTATTTTATAATAAAGATTATGATGTCAAGGTTTTATTTGTTAGCAATCGAATAATTGATATTGGTAGTAGATGGGTCGATCCTTTGGGAGAAGACACTAACACGGGGCTTCTCGTCATCATGATACTACTCGAGTACCAAGCCGACACCCAACTACAAAGGAAGCCCGTGATTCGAGTTGGAGGAATGCTAACACCTCTATTTCGGTATCTCGGAATAAGGCTTGAAGATTGGAAGAACAAGGAAGATGATGAGGAAGTCGACAATGAGAGCAAGATTGAAGGAAGAACACTTGATATGCAATATTTGTTGGTTCGTAGATTTATCTTCGGTTTTGGACCAAGTGGAGAGGTCTTCTACACGTTCATGAATGTCTATCGAAAATGGCACGTGTGTAGTCTACCCTTGAAGCCTTGGACAACAACACGTGACTCCTTCAATTGTGTTTAACCTCTCGTCAAACCTTGCTACAAAGAGAACGGAAATCCACCTTCACCCTCTTATTCAAATTGAGGATGAAGAAGAAAACCCCGAGAGAGAGGAAGATGAAGAAAGCTTCGGCCATNGACAAGTCATGAGCAACTCTTGGAGAATCAATTGAAGCGGAACACACAACAAATCAAGAAGAACACTAGCATGATCTCGCGATTGTGGAAAGCCATCAAAGGTAGCACCTAGTACAACCGCTACGCCTCATCAATCAATAGCGAAGAGGAAGATTGGAAGAAGAAGAAGCAAGTGTTCCAAATGCCGAGATTCTCGGTGTCTAATCTGCCTTTGACAATCCAAGAGCCACTTGAGCAACCACTACAACCACCAAGGATCTCACTTCAAGAGCAAACATGGAGAAGAAGCGGAAAAGACCCAATAGGAGAGACTTCGAGACCAAGGTGGGGATCTTTCCGTTATGAGGATTCCGAG
>OVAN01014714.1:0-11839 GCA_900406275.1 Anastatica hierochuntica
TAAAGGCTTGTACATGCACAAAGCCTAGGAAATAACAAACCGAAATAAATGATAAGTTTGAATGAAAACTAAAGAGATAATATCAAGAGAATGGGCCACGAAATTGATAAGGAAAATGGGCTTGGATATCAACAAGGGGCTTCTTGAATATAGTACTAGGGCCTTGCCTCGTTAAAAACCTTTATTCGGAAAACCCGGNTGGTGGGACAAAACCTAATAGAAAAAAAGAGCACAAGTCCTAGTACCTCCCTTGCTGAAAAACTTAAGTAGCTTGAATCTCAACCAGTGTGGTTGGATAAACAAACTCAAGAAAGCCCGAAATTAAGTGTATGGTTCGTTGAATAGCTTGTTTTGAGTCTTGCTTCATCTTCATTATGCTCTTTTAGGGTCTTCTTTCTCCTCGGGTTCAACATGCTCCTTTAGCTTCTTTGGCTACAAGTTGTTCTTCATCTTTTTGACTTCCTTTGTTCCTTTGCTGGTCATGATCCCATCAGTAGGATGCACTTGTGATTATGTTCTGATAATTATATTGTCCCAATTGACTTGATATGATGGATTAATCCATTTGGATTTGTACATTTGTACGTTTTGTAAAAATATGAATTTTCAAATTTTTGTAGTTTGTTTTGGTAATTGATTTCTTTGTGATAATTGAATAACTTTCGTAATTTTAAATAACAATCCAATTTCAAAACAACTGTCATAAAGTGATTTATTTAGAATTTTATATTTTATGTGTTTTTAACTATGAACACATCTAACATATTTCATTTTCTCTAGTCCATATAGACTAGTCCACTATATTATAAAATAAAAATGGAGAGATCAGTAAATCTCCAGAAGGTCCACTGTAAGTAATAATCAACATATCATCATCGTCAATGAATTCTCGCATATTTTTTACTATCCACCTGTACATGTTCATATAGACGGTTATGATGAATACATTCGAGTAAAAACTTGGAGATTAATTTAAATTTCAGAAGTTGTATGAATTGTTTGACGTTTTGAAATGGGTGAGTTCATTTGGATTTGTGCGAGTGGACCAAAATATCTTAGTCTGCTTGTGCGTAATAGTTTTGAAAATATGTTGTGTTGAGTCCATTGGTATGTAGTATATGATGTATTGAGAAAACCGATATATGGTCTCAACATGTTTGGATAAGTGTTAGTATTTTGACTGGTTTTAGTTGAGATGCTACTAAATTTGATGGATAAGTTTAAGTGGATTGGCTTTATGTTTTCCAAACTTGTTAAATTTGAATAAGATTTGAATGTACAAAAAGATGTTGAATCTTATAAATCAATTTTGGGATTTAAACTTTAATATTTTGGACCAATCCATTACAACAATAACAAAAAGTAGAGAGTTCATAAACTAAATAGTAGCAATGATTTGCTTTTGAACAAATTACAAATTAAGTAAAACAAAAAGAGACTAAACACAAAAGAATGCGAAAGAAAAAAGAGAGAGAACTGTGTAGCAGAGAAAAGAAAGAAAGGAGAAAGAGATAAAGAAAAAAAAGTTGGACGAAGAGAGAGAAGAGAAAAGAGAGAGATGATGAAATATTAAAGAATGGTAATTTGGTAATCTTTAAAAAAAATTTGTTATTTATTTTGAAAGTGTTTTAGAATGAAAGGTAAAATCAAAAAAGTGTCATTTCTTGTAATTTGTTCTTTTAGATATCTGTTGAGTTTCAGATATGTCCATACCTAAACTACTTGATATTCAGAACGTTCGGATATTTCGGATTTGAATTCAGGTTTGAATTCGGGTTTTGGGTAAAATGTTGAACTCTCGCTATGTGTCTTGAATCTGAGTGTTTATATGGTTCAGGGACTAAAATGAAAAAGGGTATAACGGTAATTTACTGTCCGGCGCTACCATCGTCCACAAATTATTTTTCCCGGACAATTTGACCCATGTTTCTTTCAATTTTCTGAACAAGCGAGAAAATACTTCATTTTCCTGGGGAATCAATCAACTGTTCGAATCGAAGCAATCAACAGTTCGAATTCAATTTATATGAATTTTATTTGTCTCTGTGTCTTGGAAATTTCTTCGGTTTCTGGGTTAGGAGTTTGAAGTTATGAGCAATCTGCGAGCTATCTGTAGACCGCACACAGTGTTTTCTTCGATCGTGTGCTGCAGTAGAAACCAAACTCGATCAATCGTTAGGGTTCCGATACAAAAAGTCGCCTTTAGAAACCGGGTCTCGAACCCATCTCCGTCTCCGTCTTGGTCTAGGTATGGGTCTAAGGATTCGAATCATTTGTTTCGTATGAGTCAGAGGAAGACTCTCGTTAGGGCTTCGAATTGGAGCGAAGAGAAATCTCCTTACGATACTCTCGGTTAGTTTTGTTGCTCTTTCTCTTATGTTCTTATGCATTAGTAAAGGCTGATGATTTCATCTTTCGAGTCGATTGTTGAATATTGGGAATCTCTGTAATGATTCTGTAGTTTCATAAGAATAAGACAAGCCCTTTGGCCTTTGAGTTGTGTTTCTTGTTTTTGATTATGGTTCTTTGATGATTTTGAGTACAGAGATAGATCGAGATGCAGAAGAAGAACAGATCAAGGTTGCATACAGAAGATTAGCCAAGTTCTATCATCCTGATGGTACTTTTCTGGATCTCTGTTCATGATTTATGTGAAAAGAAAGTCGGATTTGTGACTGTAGAAATGTGTTACAACAAGTTTGAATCTTTTGTATTTGTGAGCTTACAGCAACAAAAGATGTAGCCACAAAGTGTTTGTAGGACAAGTGTTTTTTTATCAAAAAGTTGTAACTCTGCTTTTGTTCCTTTTTGTTGTATCAATTGTGTTTTGTCTCTAGTTTATGATGGTAAAGGGACTCTTGAAGAAGGAGAGACAGCAGAAGCAAGATTCATCAAGATTCAGGCGGCTTACGAGCTGCTCATGGACTCAGAAAAGAAAAGACAGTATGATATGGATAATCGAGTGAATCCAATGAAGGTACTATTATGTATAAGAATCACTACTTGGTGATGATATTTTATCATTGATTTTTTTAAGGATGAGATGTTGTTGGGTTTGTGTGTAGGCATCACAAGCTTGGATGGAATGGTTGATGAAAAAGCGTAAAGCATTTGATCAAAGAGGAGACATGGCAATTGCAGCTTGGGCTGAACAACAACAGCTTGAGATAAATCTGCGTGCTCGTCGTCTTTCTCGTTCTAAAGTAAGAATAAGAAGGCTCTATTTTACCTTTATGAATTAGTAATTTTCTTCTGCTCATGTTTTTGAATCTGGAAACCCGTTCAGGTGGATCCGGAAGAAGAGAGGAAGATATTGGAGAAGGAGAAGAAAGCGTCGAGAGAGTATTTTAATAGCACTCTAAAACGACACACACTGGTTTTGAAGAAGAGAGATCTGATGCGAAAGAAAGCAGAGGAAGATAAGAGAAAGCTCATCACTCAGCTATTAGCAGCAGAAGGTCTCGAGCTCGATACTGAAGAAGAAGAGGAAGAAGCAACCAAGTAAGATCCCAAGCATTTTGGAAGCTTCATCTTTTTGTATCTACACTTCTAAGTAATTAAACACTTTGGTAAATTGCTCTCTCTCTTTTCTTTCTTGTAGTAGAAACATAACAAATAGATATATCATATTTGGTACATATACCCATCAATTTCAATGATCAAAACAAAGCATCAATGTCATAAATGATGGTGATGATCATCACTGTCCTTAAATCTTATCATCCGAATCAAGATCATCATCATAAGGAGAGACTAGCTGGATAGTGAGACTTTTTTGTTTGGATTCTGTATCACTTTTGTTTCGGTTTTTCGGATCCATATATTTTTATCTACACTTACTTACTTCTGCGAATTCGCAGAAAGCCACCTAATATTTTTTGTTTTACAATTGTTTACTTTTTTCTCCTATAAATCTAAAAAAGCCAAAAACTAAAATATAAAAATCACTTAAGACCACATAGCCTAAACTCTTGTGCAATTAATTTTAGGGGCAGTTGAAAACTCTCCCCAATATTTTAATATTGTTTTTATGTTGATCCAAAACAAAAACACAATGCGTCTTTTATGTTGACAAAATTTGAGAGGGTCACCTACAAAAGTTGATAGAAAAAACCTTGGGAAAAAAAATCGAAAACTGTATCACTGGTCACCAGGAATTGACTTGATAATGTCAGAATCACCTGAAACAAGTCAAAAATAACAAAATCATTAGTAGGATTTAGACTAATGACAGAGATAGATCCAATGAAGAAGAACCAATGAAGTTAATGAATCCCAAAGAAAGTAGACAAATAGATTTTTGTTGATTTTTACCAGGATCAACTATGCTCAGACAAGAAACACGGAAGTACTTTCCACAAGCGGTGCCCAAATCAACGTTATCTGAAACACAATACGATGGAGTGGAAGAATAATGTGTTGAGTGAAAAACACAGTCAAGCAAAATTAATACACAAGATGATCCAAAGAGAGAAACTTTGTTGAACAGAATAATCATCAATGGATTCACTCAAAACCCTTTTTGATGGATTAATCAAAAAATAGTAGTGTTAAATTATAAACTGATGAAATTTCGAATTATGTGATTGGTAATTAACACAAACAGCAATTTGAGCAGAGGTGCATCTTCGGAAAAGATTTAAGCTTTACTCCTTAACTTAGTAGCTAAATAGACTAGGGGACAATGTAACTCGTGCTAAAGAAGACTGACCATAAGAAGGAGAAAGGAACTTACTTCCATTGTAGTGATGGACACCCACTTTGGCGAGCATTGCGTAGTACTCTATCTCCGATCTTCTCAACGGTGGGCAATTGCTGGAGATGAGAATTAGCTTCCCTGCGAACATAATCCAAAAACCCAGAAACAAAAATTGAAAATTTAGGTACAGAAGCAAAATCATTTTCGGTTATGCACACCAAGTGTTCGACTAAATTACCTTTCGAGCCACGAAGGGATTTGAGGACAGACTTATAACCAAGAGTGTATTTACCACTCTTCATTACAAGAGCCAACCTACTGTTAATACCTTCGTGAGACTTCTTCTATAAATTAACCACAAAACCCAGAAGCTAATTTAGCCATCGTTGCCTTAAGTACATTTGATGATGAAATAGAATAAAACTTTGATGAGAGAAAGTGTAACACACCGTTTTCTTGGCCGTCACCATTTTCGCCGGCGATGAAGTAAGAATCAGTGTGGCGGAGAGAGGTCGGAGAGGGAGATGAGCTAAACGGAAACAGCGCCGTTTAGTGACGTTTTTATATTCTCGTCAATGTTTTAGGGTTTGCTTTTTTCAATTTGTTTGAAATTGTAATTATAGGCTTAAAGTTTCTGTACTTTTGTAATTTGTGCAATTAAATAAACTTAATAGAGACTCAACCCCTTGTCTCAACCCTTTTGCTCAAATGACAAGAAACATATCTTAATACAACATTGGAGAAAAGTATTATGATTAGACAAAGACCGTTCGTTTTCATCAAATTACAACGCGCATCTGAAAATAAAAACTAAAAAGTACTTATTTTATTATACAAAAGTATCATTCAAGATTATTTTCTTATTTTATAAAATATGTCTTTTTAGATTTTTAATATAACCTATTAATTACAACGAGGGCTAGTTATGGATTTATGTCCATAATCACTTCTTTTAAGTGGGTTTATTTTTCTTAAGATCCACAAATGTTTAGGTTTCCGTCTCCTAAAAAAAAAATATTGTTGCCACCAAAGAAAGGGAGAAGAAGAAAAGGTTAACAAGAACACAAGGAAAAAAAACAAGAGATCAAGAGGAGATAAAGGAGATAGAGGAAAGCATTGAAGAGTAGAAAGCAAGGGGACACAGTCAAGAGTCCAAGTTGTTCTTTTTCATCTTCGGTTTGTGCGTTTCATTTCACTCATGTGCAAGTTTACTAGTAAGCTCAAGTCTTTAGCTTCTAGTGGGTTTCTCTTGGTGAATTTTAGATATAGAGGAACAATTACTTGTGGTTGTAGCGTGTATCTCAAGCTCTTGTAGTCATTTGATACTAGTGGATCGTTGAGAGTGCCTTCCTCTCCCAATATGTATCGGTAACATGACTGGGTTAACAAATCTCTTGTGTTTTTACTTGAATAAAACAAACAACAAACGTACTAAGGTTAATAAGTCAAGTGGAATTCAGTCAAAAATTCTTCCACAAGTGGTATCAGAGCATCATATTTTAGCAAAGGAAGATAACGATTTCAGTTTCTGATTTGCAGTTTGGTGTTGTTTGAGGAGGTTCAAGGGTATTGTCTCAAGTGTCAGGTTCAACAGAGGGTCACATAAAGTCTGATCATGGAGCCAGCTCAAGGTAAATTTGAGGTAGAGAAGTTTGATGGTCAAGGAGAACTTTGGATTGTGGAAGTTTAAAATGCTTATGCAACTTGAACTTCAAGGTTTGGATTTTTGTTCTTGAAGAAGAAGAGTTTAACACGGTTTCTGTTACACCAGATAGAGTGGGTCATGGATTCTGGATGTACATTCCGCATTACACCAGATAGAGATGTCTTGTTTGACTTCAATGAATTTGATGGCGGAAAGGTATTGGTGGGAAACAACACTTTCAGTGATGTCAAAGGAATGGACAAGTTTAAGATCATAAACTCAGAGGGAGCTATGGTAACATTGACTGATGTGAGATATATGCCAAGTATGGGCAGAAATCTCATCTCTTATGGTCAGCTAGAAAAGCATGGGTGCAGGTATGAAGGTGAAGACTTCATGTTTACTTTCTAAAGGAAAGGTCAGAAGGTGATTTCAGGGAAGTATCAGGATGAGCTCTATTATTTGCAGGGAACAATTGTGAAGGGAGAAGCATCTGTATTCAGAGCTGACGTTAACTTGACAAACAAATGGCACTCAAGGTTGGGACACATGAGTCTTAACAACATGAGTCTTCTGATTAAAAAGGGTTATCTAGACTCAAGAGAGGTACACACTTTAGATTTATGTGAAGAGTGTGTGCTTAGTAGGTCTCACAAGTAGAGTTTTTCCGAACGTAAACACACCACCAAAGGTATTCTTGAATATGTTCACAGTGATCTATGGGGCTCAGTTTCAAACGAGCCAAGTCTGTCGGGATGTAGATACTTTCTTATATTCATTGATGATTACTCAAGAAAGGTTTGGATCATGTTCTTAAGGAGTAAAGACAAAGTGTTTGAGAAATTTTCAGAGTGGAAGACACTTGTGGAAAATTAAACAGGTAAGAAGATAAAGTGTCTACGGACAGATAATGTGTTAGAGTTTTGCAACAATCATATGGATCAATTATGTGAAGTCTCAGGGATTAAACGACATAGAACCCACGTTTCTACTCTGCAGCAGAATGGATATTCTGAGAGGGTGAACATGACGATAACTAATAAGATCAGGTGTATGTTGGCAGAAACGGGAATGGAAAAGAAGTTTTGGGCTGAGGCTGCGGCTACTGCTGTTTATCTAATAAACAAGTCTTCTAATGCATCTTTAAAGTTTCAAATTCTGGAAGAAGTTTAGTCAGGATCAAAGGTTGATTATAGTCATCTCAGACGGTTTGGATGTGTTGCTTGTTGATATTATCATATTTTGCATGAAATAGCTTAACATTTACTAGAGATTTCTTTGCATTTTAAGGTCTTTAGGATGTTTCAAGCCGTCTTTCGAGTCTAGATTAGGAAAGTTCATATAGGAATCTTAGATGTTGCATTTGTGCATTCTTCTCCTCCTTTCTACCCCATTTCAGGTCACCTTGAAGGCCAAAGGACGAACCAAAGGACTCGGAAGTAAGAACGGGAAGCTCTAGCACCTAGAAGAGAAGCTGGCGGGTAACAAGCCTCTGGCTGGCGGCCTGCACCAGCAGTCTGGACCGCCAGCCCTCTACAAACACAAGCCTGGCGGTTGAAGATCCTCTGGCTGGCGGTCTGCACCGCCTCGCCAGACCACCAGCTACCTTCAGGACAAGCGTGGCGGTCGAAGGTCCTTTGGCTGGCGGTCTGCACCGCCTCTCCAGACCACCACCAGCCTTTATTTCTAGCAAAATCTTGGGTTTGGCCCGATTTGCCCCGGGTCAACCCGACCCAAAACCTTAGACTCTATAAATACTCTTCTAAAAACTCTTAAAACCCTAAGCTTTCATTTTCTAAGCAAAATTTTGTATGTGTTTGGATTCAAGAGAGAAATCTCTTTGTTTTGGTTTAAAAGTTTGCATCTTTATCTTCTTTTCTTCTTCCTCAATGATTGTTATTAGCTTTGCTTTGGATTCTATAAGTTTTTTAAGCATTCCTAGTGAGTAATGATCAAATGTAAGCATGGGTTAGGTGGATCAAGATAGATCTAAATGTTATTAATGATGCTAGAGGTTGGGTTATTATAGTTTCACATGATTTAGGGGTGTTTAAAGCTAGATTTGAAGTGATCAATCAAATTCTAGATCTCAAGGCTTTCACACCCGGAAGGTATTTGATGAAATGCCTAAGAGAATCTAAATCATGCTTAGCATTCTTAGCCTATGAGAGTATATGATTAAAGTGCTAAGTAGGCTTTTTGGCTTGTGTTTAATGATTGACAATTGCTTGATCACTATCGAGAGATTGAATTGATTTAGGAATTGTTGAATGGACTAGGATCATGAGAGTGGACTAGTTGATCTTTTGCCTTGCCTTTGATATGAGTTTCATTATCCCAACCCTTCCATTGAATAGTACTTAGGTCGCTTGATCATAAGCCTAACTCATTGCTTGCATGTTTTTATTCCTTGAATCTTGTTTAGTTTATTCATCTTTGCTTTGATAGTTGAATTGAATACTAGAACCATTTACTTTTGTTAAGCTTAAATCATGAAACCCTTGATAAGATTGATTGCGTGAATAGTTGCTCCTTGTGGATTCGATACCCATTACCACAACAACTAGCCTTGCACTTGAGGCATAGAGTTGATTTTGGGAGTAAACTCGATTGAGAAGCAAATTCTCACATCACTTGTGTACACATAACACAAGACAAGATAGGTCCAAGGCTGTTAAGAGAATCTTTATAGGTTATCCACATGGTACTAAGGGCTACAGGGTGTGGTTGCCAGAAGAGGGGAAGTGTACTATCAACATGAATGTAGTCTTTGATGAGGAAATGTTGTACAAAGATCAAGGTATGAAGGAAGTGACTAAATCTAAGAAGAAGAAGAAAGTCACATTCAATACTGAGTTGATTCAGGGACCAACTCCTAGTGGTTCAGTTCAAGAGTCTATCAGTCAAGGTGGAGAAGTTTCAGGAAGTAGGGATTCCCCTAGTCAAGGGGAGATACTTCAGAAAGCTCAGAATCATAAACTGAATCCGAAGAGGAAAAAGAATCTGAGGAAGAAGAAGAAGAGGAAAATCAGAATGATCATGAGTCTTTTGATGATTATTTGCTGGCAAGAGACATGGAAAGGAGAGTTATCAGACCACCATCCAAGTTTGAAGGTTATGATCTTGTAGCTTATGCTTTGCCAACAGTAGAAAGCTTAGAAATGGATGAACTAAAGACAGTAGCAAAAGCAAGAAGAAGTTGAGACTGAGAGAAGTGGAACCAAGATATCGTAGAGGAGAAGAAATCTCTAGACAAGAATAAAACATTTGAGATTGTCCCAAAGCCAAGAAAGTAGAGGATAGTAAGGTGTAAATGGATCTTCAAACTACAGGAGGGTATTCCAGGAGTTAAAGAGGCTAGATACAAGGCAAGACTTGTAGCTGAGGGATTTACACAGGTTGAAGGAGTGGATAACAATGAAATATTTGCTCCAGTGGTTAAGCATGTTACCATTAGAATCATGTTGTCAGTTGTGGTGAATTTTGATCTTGAATTGGAGAAACTAGACGCGAAGACTACTTTCTTACATGGTACACTTGATGAATTCATCTACATGAGTCAGCCGGAAGGGTTCATAGAGAAAGGAAATGAAGACAAGGTTTGTCTACTCAAGAAGTCTCTCTATGGGTTAAAGCAATCTCTTAGGCAATGGAACCGGAAGCTTGACGATTTCATGAAAACATAAGAGTTCCAAAGGAGCAAGAAAGATCTGTGAGTTTACACTAAGGGATCAAGCATTGATGATATGGTCTATCTCTTACTATATATTGATGACATGCTTGTGGCAGCAAAGGATATAAAAAATATTAAAGTGCTGAAAGCAAGTCTGGAAGAGAAGTTTGAGATGAAGGATCTAGGACCAACAACTAGAATCCTTGGTATGGATATCATTATGGACAAAAAGAAAGGCATTATGAAGTTATCACATGAAAGGTATCTTAAGCAAATTCTAAAGACATTTAACATGGAAGATTGCAGGGCTGTTGTAACTCCTGTTAATTCACAGTTCAACCTTAGGAGTTTAACTCAGGAGGAGTTAATTACAGAGACACGGTTGATGAGCTCAGTTCCTTATGCAAGTGCAGCGGGAAACTTGATGTATGCTATGATCGGTACACGACCAGATTTAGCTTACGCGGTCGGTTTGGTTAGTAAATTCATGGCAAATCCAAGAAGAAGTCATTGTTCTGCGGTTAATTGGATCTTGAGTAAACTTAAAGGGAGCTTCAGATGTGTGTCTCACCTTCACAAAATTAGAGAAGTTTGAGATTGAAGGGTTTTATGATTTAGATTATGTCTCAGATCTTGACAGGAGAAGGTCAATATCTGGTTATGTCTTCAGGGTTGGTGGTAATACTGTGAGTTGGAGATCCACTCTTCAGCATGTGGTAGCTCTTTCAACCATAGAGGCTAAGTACATGGCGTTCACAGAGGCAGCTAAGGAGGGAATTTGGTTGAAGATTTTCTGCAGTGTATTGGGGTTTGATTTAGAGATCTTTAAGCTAAATTTTGACTCACAAAGTGCAATTTGCTTAGCTAAGAATCCAGTTCATCATGATAGAATGAAGCATTTTGAGAACAAGGTGCATTTCATCAGGGATAAGGTGAAGGATGGTTTAGTCAAAGTTCAGAAGATTCATACTTCCCTAAATCTAGCGAATATGTTGACAAAGTGTTTACCTGGAAATAACTTTGAGAGGTGCTTGGTAACACTTAATGTTACCACCTAAGTTGAGACAGTGGAAGCGTGAGGTGGTTTCTTGTCGGTTTATCATCTCACCGCAAAAAGATAAAGTCAGATGGTCAAATCTGGAAAATTGACAAAAGGGTGCAATGTCACGTATAGTAAAAGTCTTGTGAAGTATGGTAAAAGACTAGTTGTCAAAGTGCGAGTCTGGCAGAAGACTGATAAAACCTGAAAAACAGGTAGAGCTAATTGTTCACAAGTCTGCTGAAAGCTTGTAAAATATAGGAATGTAAAACCTGGTAAATCTAGTTGCTCACAATTCTGGTGAAAGCTTGTGAAGTACATGAAGGTAAAACCTGGTAAAATCAGGTAGAACTGATTTTTCACAAGTCTGGTGAAAGATTATGAAATACAGGAAGGTAAAACATGGTACAACCTGGGATAACTTGTTTTGTTCAAGTCTGGTAGAAGATTGGTGAAGTCGGGAAAGGTAAAACCTGGTACAACCTGTTTTGTTTAAGTCTAGTAGAAGACTGATGAAGCCTGGTGAATTGCTGTTGATGTCTGATAGAAGACAAGTTAGAGAAATTTTGATCGCGACACAAGTTTCTCTTAAGATCATAGCACCACCGGTGAAGACGTCGAGATTTTTTTTTGGTGGTAAAGCCAAAGAGTTAGCAAGCATGATCAATTAGGGGAGACTATAACGGAAGTCTCAAACCATCTCACCATTGAGGTAAATCGACAAGAGAGTGATGCACTACAAGAAAACACGCAATTTGCGAGAGAATTTTGCGAGGAAAACTT